>PVKV010013566.1:0-60988 GCA_004027835.1 Alouatta palliata
GGTGAGCCGAGATCGCGCCATTGCACTCCAGCCTGGGTAACAAGAGCGAAACTCCGTCTCAAAAAAAAAAAAAAAAGTATCAGAAAGCAACCGACTTGTTAACAGAATGCAGATAAAGTTAAGGCTGAGCATTGACTAAATTACAATGTTCAGTCAACAAACATTTACCAACTACGTAAATGTGCCTGGCGGGCACCATTCTAGGTGCCTGGAGTTATTACCAAACAGACAGGGTCCTCGCCCTAGTGCAACTTGAGATGCCCAAATACCCAGGCAGCGTTAAAACCGGGGAGTGCCCTCGAGGGCCTGGGGCACCGCGCTTAGGAGGGACACAGAACGCCGAGGGGGCGTGGGCACAGGCTTCTTCCCGGGGTGAGATGCGCAGGGCGGCAGGCTGGGGGAGGGCGTGGGGCCGCGCACCGCAGAGGCCGGCGGCTCCGGGAGCGGGAGCGGCCACAGAGGCCCCAGGGGGCCGCGCCACTCTCTTCGGGTTTCTGGGGTCTCCTCACACTCCCGCCCGCTGGACAGCACTCCGGCCTCCGGGGCGTGTCACTCCGTCACCCAACTAACCCGGTCCCCACACGTGAGCCCAGGCTCCGTGGTGGGGAGGAGCCGCACAGAGAACGCGGGCGGCCCCTGAGGGCGCCCTGCCTCCCGCGCGCGGGGGCAGTCACCTGAGCGGCTCAGCACCTCCCACTCGTGGGGCCCGCAGAAAATCGCGGCCAGGGCCGAGAGCTCCTCCCGCACCGGTTCCGCCATGGCTGTGGGCCGAGCCCCGCTCAGCGCTTCCCCTTCCGCTGCCGCCGCCGCCGCCGTCTCCACCCACCGGGAGCAACACTGCTCGCGGCCACCCGGGGGCGCCCCGCGCCTGCTCAGCCGGGCGGATCGGGGGCGGAGCGAAACGGGTCGGGGGCGGACCGAAAGGGGTCGGGGGCGGAGCGAAACGGGTCGGGGGCGGAGCGAAACGGGTCGGGGACGGGGCGAGACAGGGAGGGCCCTTAGAAGTTCCACCCAGAAGCGCCTGCTCATTAACCACTGACGCGAAGCTCAGCCCCTCGGTTTGGGGTTTTTCTTGGGAGCCGAGGTCCGAAGCCTCAGTCTGCACCCAAGGCGACCGTCCAGCTTACCCGCGGCTCTTCCGAGTAAAGGGAGGCCTCCCAGCAAAGCCTGAAAACCTCTAAATTTAGCTGCAGGCTTCCAACCCTGACCGTCCCCGCCCAGCCTTGGGGCGGGCGATGAACTGGGGTGGGGATGAACTGGGCGAAAGACACCTGAGAGTTAGGAAGAAACAAACAAGCAGGGCAGTGACCGGGAGACGAGGTGAGACCTTGCCCGGTTCCGGTTTGAACTGAGTGTTGGAGAAAACCACACTTAACAGAATAAACAGGATTCTCCGCCCCCTGGAGCTGTTAGCAACCCAGGCGTCTGCAGGGTGTTGCTAACCCGGAAGAGGCCTGGGATAGTAACAGCCTCCGGGATGCCTGCCGAACTGGTACTGGCGCCGGGACTCGACAAGGTCGGGATTCCGGGGCCTCTTTCCCCTTTCGGGTGCAAAAGGGGAGGATCGGGACCTGCCAGTTCTGGCTTCAGGATGTTGACTGGACAGACCTGGTCCTCTTGGGAAGTGTGCGCCAAGTCCTGGGAGCAAAGTCGTAACGCTCCTCGTCTCCTGCCTTCAGAGGGGACAGCCCTGCTGAAGGCGGCCAGTGGGAATCCTTGGCCACTGAGGGTATGATCCGAGAGTGTAAACGCTAGCTTTTTGGTGTTTTAGATTTTGTGATATTCGATGCATACAATACAATGTGACTCTTGAAGCTTAATAATGAAATTATCATTCTTGAGTCCAGCTCCTAAATTTTAAAATGTGAGCAATACCAATAGGGTAACAGGATGAGCGATCCATTCTGTTTTGATTATAGTGAACAAGATTACACTTATCTGCAGTAGGTCTGTCTCTAGGATGTTTGCCTGATCTTTTTGCTTTTGAAGTAACAATTTAAAATTTGGCAGCCCCCAAAAGCAGCTGGTCTTGCTCATGGAGTTCTCACAACTTTTGTTTGTATGAGAAATCACATTTCATGAGATAAATCAGGGAATTTGGATTGTTATGCAGTGACTCCTGTCACTGACCTACAGAAGTCATGACAAAGTTGGCTGATTTTAAGACCCTGCATCCATTCGCCATTACCATTCCCACTGTTGGTAAAAAAGGAATCGGATAAAGGAAAAGATACTGGCTTCCTGGAACAGAAAGGAAACCTAACAAGATGGACTGCAGGGAAAATGCTTTTCAGAAGATGCCATGGGATTTCAGTGACCCCAAGTAATTACGAGCACATAACTGGGAAGATGAAGTCTTATTTAAACTCATAGTTCTCTCTGATATGGCCAACTGGCTTAATGAAAATTTGAAAGAAAAAAAAAAAACCTCCTTTATTTCCAAAATAACAGACATTCCAGCAGTTCAGTAGGTTCATAATTAACTGCTAAAGAGATTGAACAAAAGAATAAATGTTTAATTTAAAATATCACTGAGTTAATTTGAAGTACAGTGTTACTATTAAAAGTCAAACAATTTGGTTTTCGACTTATTTATTGAAAATAATCTATAAAATAGGCCAGACACAGTGGCTCAAGCCTGTAATCCCAGCACTTTGGGAGCCTGAAGGAGGCAGATCACCTGAGGTCAGGAGTTCGGGACCAGCCTGACCAACATGGTGAAACCCCATCTACTAAAAATACAAAAATTAGGCCAGGCATGGTGGCTCATGCCTGTAATCCCAACCCTTTGGGAGGCTGAGGAGGATGGATCACCTGAGGTCAGGAGTTGGAGACCAGCCTGACTAACACAGTGAAACTCCACCTCTACTAAATATACAAAAATTAGCCAGGTGTAGTGACGGGCACCTGTAGTCCCAGCTACTCGGAGGCTGAGACAAGAGAATTGCTTGAACATGGGAGGCAGAGGCTGCAGTGAGCCAAGATCGTGCCACTGCACTCCAGCCTAGGCGACTGAGCCAAGACTCTGTCTCAAAAAAAATAAAAAATAAATAAAAAATATTTAAATAGTTTTTACTTATTTTTAATTTTCCAAATTCACTATAAGTGAGATGAGTGAAATAACATGAACAGCAAAATTACAGCTGTTGGAAGGATTAGGAGGCAGTTGCTGAAGCCCGCTGTCAGCAAGAGGTCTGTGAAAATTGATTGAAGAGTACATCAATCTATAATTCAAAATTTTGTCAACAGGTTCCTTCTTTGCTCTTCTTTTCTCAGTTGATTTCTTAACCTGCTTTTCATACCTCATTTAGCATGTTTAAATAAAAAAGAAGTCAATGTGCATGTCTTTTAAATTGACAGTATCCTAAGGCACTGAAGTCCCGTGAATAAGATTCTGCACTCTGACGTTTGGAAATAATCATCTCAGAGACAGCATAATGTCAGCTTGATATTTCTCGCACTGTGAAAATATCAGCTACATGTCAAATCTCTAAAGTCTACCTTAATGTAATAAGTTTTCTTGTATTCACAGGCTACTGAAAATTCAAAATATTTAACTGTAGGATGAATGTCTCCAGTTAGAGCACTGTCTATCCCCATCTCTATCTCTCTCTTCTCTCCCTTGCACACACAAAGGTGTATGATTTGCTACAACAATATTATTTTTACATGCAAATTTTCTAAATAGTTGCTTCTCCAAGACCATAAGGGGAAAAGGTTTAAAACCTTTCAGCTTCAATTAAAACCACTAACCCAGAAAATAGTTCTTTTCATTTTGGGGGGAAACAGTTCTACTTACTTTCTCATGAGTAGTATGTAGATTTGCTCAACTCTGAGTTTGAAATCTTAAGTCAAAATTCGCATGAGCATAGAAATGAGAATGCACAATTTCAAGAATATTAGAAGTTAAGTGTTGTGTCACAAAAAGATGAGGATCCTAAGACTGGAATGGAGTGTGGTAAGAAAAAATATCAAATCAGCCGGACACAGTGGCTCACACTTGTACACACTTGTAATCCCAGCACTTTGGGAGGCTGAGGCGGGTGGATCACCTGAGGCTGGGAGTTCAAGACCAGCCTGACTAACAGGGAAAAACTCCATCTCTACTAAAAATACAAAAATAGCTGGGTGTGGTAGTGCACGCCTGTAATCCCAGCTACTCGCGAGGCTGAGGCAGGAGAATTGCTTGAACCCAGGAGGTGGAGGTTGCAGTGAGCCAAGATTGTGCCATCGCACTCCAGCCTGGGCAACAAGAGCGAAACTCCGTATCAAAAAAAAAAGGAAATATCAAATTAAAACTGAGAAAAATAAAAGTGCTTTCATGAGCCACCAGACAAACAAAAGAGGACTTAAATGTCAGCTTTCTAAATAAATCTGAACTCTGAGAAGCTGTGCTACTGGTTCTGTCTGAAGAGTTTCTGCGTTCACATACTCATTTCACAGAATGTCCGTGGAGACTCACTAAACAAGTCTGTGTTTCCAGTGACTACAGCCGTTGGTCTAGACAAGTAAACACAATATGCAGCAATTACAAGTTCTTCCACCAAGCTGAGGGTGCAAGAATTATCACATTTCCTTAGTGGTCTGAAGTTCAATATTATGATGTAGGTTAAAGTCACAGAGTGGAAGTAGCACCCCACAATTTCCCAGTGGAGAAATAATTTGGAAATGCTCAGGAACACGGTAGGCCTTCAAAAGTACACAGAGTCTGAAATGTTAACTGGTCATAGTTCTTTTGTTCTGTTACAGTATACAGATCATAAATTTATTTTTCATCATATCATCATAAGAAAAGCAAATAAAATCTATGAGAATTTGCCACTGACTCTGTGATCAGACCCTTGCATGGAAAGATCTGCCTCCATCATGCCCAAGTAATCTGCACTCACTCCAAAATACTGGCTGCACTCTGCCATGCTTGATTTCTATGCATGAATGATAGATATCAAGACAGTTCCAGCTTGTTTATGGGAACGCATCCATATGGCCCAAATCCACCAATACAAAAGCTCAATGCCTTCTCGATGTTATGAAAACAAGTCACTGGTATCGTTAGGGTTTTTGAGATTTTCTAGTTAAAATAGTATCCAATATTTAATGTTGGTGACTACTATAAATGGATTCTTCTTATTCATTATATCTTCCCATTGTATTACTAGTGTAGCCAGTTTTTATTATGTAAAAGAGGGTTGAGGATTATGTGATTTTTTAAATGTCCCTTTATCCAAACTCATAAAGGGACCATCCATGAGTAAACTCTGCCATTTTAGCTAAAGTGATTGAAAATGGAAAGAGAAGTGTATATCAAAACACCACAGGTATAACTAGGAAAATTAGAGCTGGATTTCCTTTTAAAAAAAAATATAGTGGAAGGAGGGAAGAAGGTAGGAAGGGAAAGAGAAAAAGAAAAAAAGAGGAGGGAGGAAGAAGGGGCAGGGGGAAAGGCAGGATAAACAGGAAATGAAAAGGATGCTTTTTATGAGGCAAAAGAAGCCATGAGTTAAGAAATTTGTCTTTATGTCAGGAAAAAGTAAAAAAGATTGACTTGCCTGCTTCTTAAATAAAGAAGTCTGAAACTTGATTTAACAACAGTAAGAGATCTGAAATTTGATTCAAAATAATATAGGATGGGGAAACAGGCTACCATGTGAACAGGGCAGAAGCTGATCATAGGTTAATGACTGATGGGGTGGAGTGATGGATACGTAAAGATTCAGTATTTCATTCTCTCTACATTTGCATATTTCTTATTCTCCTTAATAAATGTTAATTTTTCAACTGTGTTCAGTACATGATATATCAGGCTATTTGAGTTTTGCGTAATGCTCCAACTGAGGGAAAATGGACAGAAAACAAAGGTGTAAGATGGGAGGGGAGAAACAAGAAAACCAGGGTCAAACAGGGAACAGAGTTGGTGGATGATATTGAGACAGAAGAAGACAGGTTCTAAAGTGATATGTGTAACACATGTATGATTTAGGATTAGTTCAGGTGAGAAAGGCACAGAGCCTAACTGTGTAGTGGCTTTAACAAGATACAATTGGGCTTCTCTTAAACATTCAAGTCTGGAGCTAAGCAGAGCTTTGCTGCTCCCCGGTGTCAGGATACAAGTTCCTTCTATTTCGTGGCTCTGCTCCGCACAGATTTTATTCCCATGGTAATGCTGTGGTCCGGGGTCGCTACTGGAGCTCCAGCCGCCAGTCAGAAGAAGGGATTCAGTCCAATTTCATTGTCTAGAACTCAGTCCCCATGACTGCTGCCAGTTAAAAGGGAGCTTGAAAAGTTGGTTTGAATCTGAGAGGCCCTGTAGTCAGCTTAAAATGGAGGAAGAAATGAATTAATATTATTATTCCTTTCTGACTACAGAGAAGGGAGAAACACCATTGGGAGACAGCTGGTAGTCCCACCACATCAAGATGAAGTTTGGGTCAAGAGATTAAATTGCCACATAATTCTGTAGAGCTCAGACTGTCCCCATCCCTTGACCCCCTCCTCCCCCAGCTCCTTACTCTTTATCTCATCATCCTGTTTTATTTTTCTGATAACATTTACCATTATCTGAAATCACCCTGTTTGTTTACATGTGTCTTGTGATTGCCCCATGCCGTGGCCTAAATGTTTGCATCCTCCTAAAATTCACATGTTGAAAGGTAATCCCCAATGTGATGGTGTCAGGAGATGAGGACTTTGGGAGGTGACTAGGTTGTAAGCATGGAGCCCTCATAAATGGGATTGATTTTCTTATAAAAGACGCCTGAGAGGAGTTTCTTGGCCCCCTTTCACCATGTGAGGATACAGCAAGAAGGCATGACCTATGAGGAAGTCCGTCACCAGACAACACCAGTGCCGTGACTCAGACCTCATAGCCCCGAGAACTTTGAGAAATACAATTCTGTTGTTTTATCAGTTACTCTGTCCAAGGTAATTTGTGACAGCAGCCTGGACAAGCTAAGCTGCTCCACAGAGAGCAGGATCAATCCCTTCAAAACCACCACCATCAAATTGATCCAAATGTCCAGAGTGATGACAAATGCACCAAGATCTGAAAAGGTTTGTTACCCACATGCTGAGGCTTTCTGGAAGGAACAGGGTAATTGAAAATGACCTGAATGAAGGGGCAAATGGCTTAGATGTTATTGTGGCTAGGAGATAGGGCCAGGGTTAGAGTTTCACAGACCCCTGGGATTTCTAAGGTCTGAACACCCCACCATCACCAAGGGAGAGAGTACCCCGGCTTTCTTACCTGCTCACCCAGAGATAGGGAAAAAGGGAGAAGCGGGGCTTCAAAGCTGTCAAAATGCCTTTGACAAATGTCAGAAATGAAGTCTGGCATGCTTGTTATCTGTCTCCACTAGAATTTTTTTTTTTTTTTTAGTTTTACTCAATATAAATAATTTTTTAGATTCTTTGTAAAAATTGATGCATAATTGTACATATTTATGGGGTACATGTATTATATAAATATATGTCTACAATGTGTTATGATCAAATCAGGGTAATTGGGACTTTTCTCATCTCAAACATTTATCATTTCTTTGTGTTAGGAACATTCAAAATGTTCTCTTTAAGCTATTTAGAAATATACAATTATTACTCACCGTAGCACCCTGTGTGGTATAGAACGCTAGAACACATTCCTTCTATCTAACTGTAATTTTGTACCTATTAACCGACCTCTTCCTATTCCCACTCCCCCTACCCTTCCCAGCCTCTGATAACCACGATTCTACTCTCTGCTTCTATGAAATAAACTTTTTCAGCTCCCACATGTGAATGAGAACGAAGGCTTTGTCTTTCTGGGCCTGGCTTATTTCACTTAATGTAATGTCCTCCAGGCTTATCCATATTGCCACAATGACACAATCTCATTCTTTTTTATGGCTGAATCATATTCAGCCATAAAAAAGTGTGTATATATACATTTATATACAACATTAATGTGTATATATGCAACATTAATAGTGTGTATATATACAACGTTTCTTTTATAACTCATCCATTATGGACACTTAGGTTGATTCTACATCGTGGCTACTATGAATGGTGCCGCAATGACCGTGGGAATGCTGATGTCTCTTTGACATGCTCAGAAGCAGGATTCCGGAATCATGTTGTATTTCTATTTTTAGGGTGTTTTTTAGGAACCTCCCTACTGTTTTTCATAATAACTATACTGATTTACATTCCCACAGCAGTAGATGAGTTCCTTTTTCTCTACATCTTCACCAGCATTTGTTATATTTTGTCTTTTTGGTAATAGCCATTCTAACTAGGGTGAGATGATATCTCATTGTGGTTTTGATTTGCATTTCTCTGATGATTAGTGATGCTGAGAATTTTTCTATACTTGTTGGCCATGTGTATATGTCTTCTTTTGAGAACTTTCTATTCAGGTCATTTTCCCTTTTTTTTTTTTTTTGCTGCTGTTTGATTTCTTCATATAATATGCCTACTAAGCTCTTGTCAGATGGATACCCTGCAAGTATTTCTTCCCGTTCTGTAGGCTGCCTCATCCCTCTGCTGATTGCTTCCTTTGCTGTGCCCAGAAGTTTTCTAGTCTGATGTAATCCCATTTGACTATTATTGCTTTTGTTGCCTATGCTTTTAAGGTTTCACACAAAAAATCTTAGCCTAGATTAATGTCCTGATGCATGTCCCCATGTTTTGTCCTAGTAGTGTCATAGTTTCTGATCTTAGATTGAAGTCTTTAATCTGTTTTGAATTGATTTTTGTATATGGTGAAACACTGAGATCTAGTTTGTCTCCACGAGAATTTAAACATCCATTAAACTCCCAGGGGCTTCATCATGCTTGTTCGCCTCTGTATCTTCTGCATCTAAAACAAGGCCTGGCAGATTAAAAACTCAATAAATATTTGTTGATACAATAAACTCATTGTAAAGTTCATAAATTCTTGACAAAATCACTTAGACTTATCAAGCACCTACCATATGCTAGTCATTTTATAAAATTTCAGGCATTTTTATAAATGAATAAACATAGTGACTGCCCTCCAGGAACATGGAATCTAATCCCAGAGGAGCAACAGCATTTCCTGGGATGAAGTGATGAAGGTCCTGCCGAAGAAGTAAAAGACCATTGAAGAAGGCCTATGATGCCTGGTTTGGCCATTGTGATAGATGTTCCCCATCATAGGGTAAGGGGAGGAGGGAGAAAGCTTAAGGAAATGTGGCTGGAAAGATAGATCTCTGCTTTCATTCTTCAACAACCATTTATTGAGCACCTTACTATGTGCCAAGTATTGCACCAGGTCCAGGGAAACTGGTTTGCAACAGGAACCTCTTAGAAATTGTAGTGTAGTGGGAGAGACAGGTCTTAAGAGATCATACATGTGGTTATCTGCAGCCTGTTGAAATCGTGAGAGTAGATGATTGCTGGTCTGAATCTCAAGAATTTCACAATGACGGTGATGTACTTCCTGGCAATGAAACAAAGACGCACTATTTTGGTGGTGTTTCCAGCACAATCTGGATCAAAACAATAACCCCTTTGTGGGAGTGTTTCTGCATTTCCTTGTTGCTTTTCACTTTTTTACATTATTTCCTTCTGTTTTTAGTGGGGAAAAAAAGTCCAGAAATTAGAAAAAAAATCTTCCTTGTGGCACAATTGCCACCTGCTAATATCACACTGGTTTTTGTTCCTCTCTGACTGCCTCTCTCTCTCTCTCTCTCTCTCTCTCTCTGTGTGTGTGTGTGTGCGTGTGTGTGTGTGTGTGTGTGTGTGTGTGTGTTTCTGTCTCTTTTCATCTCTCTGCCTTAGTGATATAAAAGCCATCTAAGAATAAAAGGCTAGGCTATAATACTTTGTCTTTTGTTGTTTTCAGTAAAATCCTTGTATATTTATGTGATTCTCATTGCCCTTCAAAACATTACTTAGCCAGAATGTTTTTCACTGATAGCTTCATTAGTTTCAGAATGAACGTTATACTTCTAGGTGAAACACAGCCAGAGCTTCTACTGCTGGGATCATATTACCACATACTTTGTCATTACCTCTTTCCCCTTTTTCCAAAGATAATTCCTTACTTCTCTACCTAGTGAACTCTTATTCATTCTTCAGGTCTGAATCCCACTTCTCCCATAGCTCCCCGTCACTTATCACATGGAACTGTATTTGCTTATATGTCTATAATCCCAGTAGATGATGACTTTCATGAGATGAGGGTGCATTTCTATGTCATCTTTGGTTGTATCTCCAACCCTTAGCACAGGGCCTGGCATATAAAAGGCATTCAGTATTTGTGGAATGAACCAAGAATGAATGAACGCATGGCTATAGTGTGTAAGTAAATAGGTTGTGGTTCGCTTGTCTTATTACCTCCACTCCGATTTCTATCCGATTTTATTATACCTTGAACACGTTGACAAACATCAGTGTGTAGATTAATACTGATGTCTTTACTTGATTCACGCTGAGAATAGTGAAGAAAATACAGATGGGCAAAGGAAACAGTGGATTAATCGTAACAAAGCCCCACAGTTTCATACAGGGAGCTGAAAAGAGGAGAGCATGGTGCCTTTACAGTAACTTTTCACATTTTACTAACAGTTGCTCACAGTTACACTTCACTTGATTGCATTATATGCGAAGAAAAACGGCTTTTAAAGTAATTTAAAGCTACTACACAACAGAAAGTTTTGACATTACTGAGTTGAGTCTGGAAGTCATGTGGTAGGTAAATCTATATAGTGTTTACGTCCCAAACAGAAATGAGATACCCCATGGTGCCTGATCCAGGCTGGCTAGAAATCTATCATATTTCCACCTGAATAAGTGAGTAGGGTATAATGTTTTGTTACTATACAAGTTACTATTAATCATCTTTAAAATAACTACCTCACTCAAAGATAGGCGAGTGCTGTATACAAGGTAACCATAGTAAATAAAATGAAGAAGAGGCTGTTAGACATGGTACTCCGTAAGTCATGATCTCTTAAGTAGTTTCTTTTTGTTTTCTAGTCTTTTATTTTTCTGAGGCTTCAATATGTTGTTGACCCTGGCTTAAATGAACAAATCAGATTATGTTGAAGAAGGCAGAGATTTACTGGAAAGGGACTCAGGAAACTTCTTATTGTTGATTAAAATGCTCTATTTCTTAATTGGGGTGGTAGTTACATGAGTTTAAGCCATTTAACTGTACTTTTAAGATCTGTACAAGTTACTTTATGTATATCTCATTTTTTAAAAGTATTAGGGAGAAAAAGACAGGTTAGCAAGTTCATAATATTTTCATAAGATTCCTGAGTTTTTTCTGAATTGGAGATGAATGTGCACTCAGCTTAAAAATTGAAGGGAATTTATTCTTTTATAAAATATGTAAGCCTTGTTACTGCTTCATTTTTATGTTACAACAACAAATCTTGGCAAGGAAAAAATATAGGTTTCAAGTGTCTTCCAATGGCACCAACCTGTCTCTGTGAATGAAATGACAACAGAATGGAAGAAAACCAAATCTTCACTTAGGAAAAATTGTTTTTAGCCTAAAAGCTCAGCCTACCATTGTCTGTTAATATTAACCAAAAGAAAGAAAATGATCAATTCAAGTACATCTCATTTTATACAGACTGAGTAGTTATTCAAATATGTATATATATTTTTTGAAACGGAGTCTCACTGTCACCAAGGCTGGAGTGCAATGGTGTGATTTCGGCTCACTGCAACCTCCACCTCCTGGGTTCCAGTGATTCTCTTGCCTCAGCCTCCTGAGTAGCTGGGACTACAGGCGTGCGCCACCACGCCTAGGTAATTTTTTGTATTTTTAGTAAAGACAGGGTTTTACCATGTTGGCCAGGCTGGTCTTGAACTCCTGACCTCAGGTGATTCGCCCATATCAGCCTTCCAAAGTGCTGGGATTACAGGCGTGAGCCACTGAGGCCAGCCATTATTCAAATAATTTTTAATGCACTAACAAACTCACTATTTCAAATAATTTTATGATGATATTTATTTTTGGCAAAGTGAGGGACCTGTAGTGATAGGGGCAGTCTAGTATTCTTTATATATCACTTTTTATTTTATTATTATTATTTGTAGAAACAGCCTCTTGCTATGTTGCCCAGGCTGGTCTCAAACTCCTGGCCTCGAATAATCCTCCTGTCAGCGTTCCAAAGTGCTGGGATTACAGGTGTGAGCCACCATCCCCAGACTGTATGTCACTTTTTAGATGCACGTTTTTAAAAATATTGTAACATCTCTGAAATCAAGACACTCTATACCATCAATGGCATCTTACCTTGGCATTAGCCAGGCAGCAGACGAGATGGCTTGCATATGCATTATTACATCATTTTCCTTGACGACTTAGTTTCTGAGATCATGAAGGCCCCAGCATGAAATCTTATAGAGTGGCAGAATGACTATTAACATCTTGGAAAGAAGTCCTGGAGGTATTAGTAGAGTTTTTTGGGGGGGTTGTTTATCGTTTGT
This sequence comes from Alouatta palliata, assembly GCA_004027835.1. Classification (NCBI taxonomy): domain Eukaryota; kingdom Metazoa; phylum Chordata; class Mammalia; order Primates; family Atelidae; genus Alouatta; species Alouatta palliata. Next base: position 12,448 of record PVKV010013566.1, read on the forward strand.
TTGTTTCTTTAAAAAAGCAGTTTCACCAATGCTGTCAAAGAAACAAAGGATAATACATATGGAAGAATACGGACACCAATGCCTCTGAGCTGAAACGTGGTTCACAGACATGGAATGCTAACAGGTTTTGATAATACTTTAGCTAAGTATTTGACTGATATCTTCTTTTCTATGTATGAATAATCGTGCTGTTTGATCAAATACATCTAAATAAATCTAAAAGAGCTTTTTCAAGAAGTATAAAATAAAAATTTCAAATGATAAATAAGCCAGAGGATAATTGGCAGCTATTTTCTTTTGCAGAGCTACGTAAACCAGTGGTCCATCTCACAATTGATGGCATCTTAGATTACATGAAAACTTGTATTTGTCAGTTGGCTTCTGTCTGTTGGCTTTTCAGCCAGGGTTATGGTGAAAGAGTAGGGAGGAAAAACTTGTAATTAAATAATATCTTAAATGTATAACAATAACAGTACCATTTACTGAGTAGCTCCTGTAGGTCAAGTTACACTAAGTGCATTATGTACATTACTGTATGTTATTCTCCCCAAAACCCTGAAAGGCCGTTATTACTGAACCTTTCATTCCTTCAGAGACATTCAATAACGTGTTCAAGGTAAAGTTGCAAAGCAGAATTTGAACCTAGTTTTGAGTAATCCCCCCAAAGCTCTTAATTTCTGTACAGTAACTTCCCTTACCCCAGCCCCAACATTCCTAGTAGTTCAGTGAAAGCTTAAAGAAGGTGCTAAGAGCTAGAAAGAGATAGAATGAGAACCCCAGCAACGCTCAGTCACTGTTCAGGTTGTTCTTAACGCCAGCTTTATCCTTGATTTGGTGGTGCAGCTCTTTCTTCAGTTATGAGAGATAAGTTAGAATCCTAATATCAAAGCATCCTCTTTTTTGCCTTAGCTAGTTCTACTTGGGATTTTATCCCTTGCAACCAAGCATACCATTGTACTCATTCACAGCTTTAATACATCTATATATTTTACTAGTAATAATAAAATATTACTTTTCCCATACCTCTAACAGCCAGATTTGAGCCCTGCTGTCTCAATTCTTTAAAAGTGCCATGAATGAAGCTGGCTGTTTCCGTTACAAGTCTGTGGCTTTGGAAGCATCTGATTCTCTGCAGGATTAAGCTTGCCCTGATCAACACTGGGAAAGAAGCAGTAAAATAGGCACAAAGAATTTGGACCGTGAGTCAGTTCAGTTTTCCTGAGCAGCTCTGTTTTAGTGCCAGCTGCTTAACTTTGACGGAAACTAAACTCAGTTTCCTCCATTGTAAAAGATGTAAAAGACGCAAATTGCACAATGATTTCTGAGAACCTTTCTGGTTTTTAAAATTCCTTCCCCTTGCACAGACTAAAGTCATCCAGACATTACATGGGCTACATGTGAGAATATCCAGTGGATTTCATGGCCCATTTCACTCCCAGCTTCTTTGATCATATGTATTTTCTCCTTAATAGAATTCAAATTCAGTATTATCTGGTGATATGTTTAACAAAATTAAATGAAGACAATGCCATTGTGCTCAGTGGTGAGAATTTCTAAGAACTACAAAACACCTATGGATGAAATAAAAGAATAAACCGATGTTATAAATCTTATCTCCAGGAACTACCTCATGATAGTTTTTCTACTCCAAGACTTGTGATCAGGGAAAGGAAAAATCACTAAGTTCTGAAACGGTGCAGAGAGTTTCCATTCTTACCCCAGAATAACAACATATTTCCCTGCAGTTGAAGTCAGGCCTTCAAAGCTAGACAATGAGAAGGAAACTGAAATGTTCTTGTTTTTCTTTACGGACTATTGATTTTAATTTTAATTTTTTTTTCTTTTTTAAAACAGAGTCTTGCTCTGTTGCCCAGGCTGGAGTACAGTGGCACAATCTCAGCTCACTGCAACCTTCCCCTTCCAGGTTCAAGCAATCTCATCTCTCAGCCACGTGAGTAGCTGGAATTACAGGCATACACCACCATGACCACTAATTTTTGTGTTTTTTGTAGAGACAGGGTTTTGCCATGTTGGCCAGGCTGGTCTCGAACTCCTGACCTCAAGTGATCCGCCTGCCTCTCAAAGTGCTGGGATTACATCAGGCGCGAGCCATAGCACCCAGCTTGATTTTAACTTTTATTACCAAAATCGGATGTGTGATTGCTTTTGTCACCAAAATAATGACCTTTTTAAAGCCCACATTAATAAGTAATTTGAAATTATAAAAAATGTTTGTGTACTCAATCTTAGCCAATTGATACAGTTTGACAAATCAAAAACTAAACTCCTTAGCCAAAATGTTGACTTGGAAAAACAAAGCATAGGAAGCAATTTGGAAATTATTACATTATTGTGTCTATCAAAAGCACAGATCATTTTTTTCCAACAAAAGTGGAATTGATTCAATAAAGTACCTTAAAGTTATAACGTATTTGAGGAGATATGACTCAATATATTTTTATATTTAATGGTGTCATGTAATTTAATGAAAGAACCATTTCCAAAGTCAGTAACAAATAGGGCTTGGAGTTTTCGATAGCTTTGTATTGAAGCCTAACCTACTTATACTCAAGCAGTTATTCAGGGGTATGATTTCCGTCATGTGTTCATTACTTTGGGGAACATTTTAAGAAAAGGAAAGCAAGGAAAAGTACAAAACTACATTTACTGAATGCTAATTATGTCCACTGTTTAACTGTTTGCACCAGCAGATGGGCGTCCACAGAATGAATACAGGAATGTCTGTCTGTCTGTCTGTACATACTCTGTGAAGGGATACACCAGCATTACATGCTGACTCAGGATAGCCAGTATGCCTTCTGTAAGACGAAGGTTTGCATTTCAATATCCACCAAGGTAAATCCTTGGCTGCCCACACTCATATCCTCAGACATCAGGGAATGTTCGTCATCCACATGTAGTGAGTCCCAGCCACGGTGCTGGTTCCAACAGTACATAGATGGCTGTGACTGCCGGGAGTAACCTGACTCAGTACGGCTCCCCAGTGGCAAGCAGTGGTGATATTCACAATATTAACAGCGAATGCAGCTTGGGGCCTGACCAATCTAACAAACACTAGGTATAAACATCTCTGCTGGCTGCTGGAATGCACCCTGGCTGAGTGTCAGCCCCAGCAATTGCATGTCAGCTTGAGCAACCAGTGCAACTTTAGAGTTTACAAATACACTTAAAAGCATATTATCTCATTTAGTCCCCAAACATTCTATTATGTAGGTATTATTACTTTTGTCAATTTATGGGTGAGAAAATTGAGGCTTACAGAGCTCAAGTAATTTGCCCTAGGGTCACACAACTAGTAAGTAGTAGAACTTACATGGACCATGGCTGACCAGCGCAACGTTTGTTTTCTTCTGTGGTTTCTCTTCCATTCACAATGCTAATTACAGAGAAAAGAAACTCTCTAATTTTTTACACTATGCTACCTATTCAGAAGTCAGAAAATGAAAAGTAACAATTAGGCCAGGTGCAATGGCTCACGCCTATAATCCGGCATTTTGGGAGGTCAATGGAGGAGGATCACTTGAGCCAAGAAGTTCAAGACCAGCCTGGGCAACATAGCAAGACCCTGTCTCTAAAAACAGAAATTAAAAATACACATACACCTGTGTTCCCAGCTATTCAAGAGGCTGAGTTGGGAGAATCACTGGAGCCCAAAAGGTTGAGACTATAGTGAACTGTAATCACACCACTGCTCTCCAGCTTAGCTGACAGAGCAAGACCCTGTCTCAAAAAGAAAAAATAAAATCAAATGTTGATCCAGTACTTCAGCTTTGTGTTATTGAAATCACTCAGTTACGAGGAGTTTCCACTGTATGACTTTTTACTTGGCCTGTGGAAATGTTAATGACTGTGCAAAGAAATATGTGAATAAGACGCTTTCAATATTATTTTCGTGAGGCTCTTCTGCACTGCTCTCAACTTCTGCTGCTGTCAGCATGTTAATCTCTATCGAAAAAAAATGAACCAAATAGCTAGCTTCCTGGATAAAATTTATCCTATGAGTTTAATCTTAGTAAGCAACGCATGAAGTCATTTGGTCTTTTTAAGGATCAAAAATCCATTTATCCTGGGGAGACAACATAAAACCCTGATGCATAAAAATTCCAAATAATTTATGTAGAACCTCACCCTCAAGGAGGTGGAATGCAATTGTCCACTCCTTAAGGACAGGCTTTACATGGTGACTTCCATCCATGAGGACAGTATGAAAGGAGAAGGGGGAAGGGACAGTAACTTCACAGTGGAGAAACCTGACAAACAGTGTGCCGGCCATGTGATCAAGGTCCACATCAGCAGTGGTAAGTAATGTTGGCAGTATGTACCCTTGATGTGAGGGGATTAAAGTGGTACTTCTATGGTCTTCCTTGCCCAAACCCATAACCCCAGTTTAATCGTGAGAAAAGCGTCGGACAGATTCCAGTTCAGATAGATACATTCTACAAAGTACCTGACCAGTTCTCCTCCAAGCTATCAAGGTTATCAAAAACAAGAATAATCAGATAAATTGTCACAGGAAAGAGGAGACCATGAAAAGACAATTTGGCACATGATAATTTCAGAGTTTATTCGAGCAGTCAGCAATTCATGAATCAGGCAGCCCCATACCACATTTGGCTGGGCTCCATAGGGGGGATATGAGGGGAACACGTTTATGAAATGTTCACAGAAGGAACACAAAGAAAACGTTTGACTGGTTAAAGTGAGACAGTAGCCTTAACATCTCTAGTTGGCAGTTTCTGATGAGTAAAATTACTCTGAGTTGGGTTTCAAGGTTTGCTTGTATAGAAACCCAGAACACAGACCCCTCTCAGCCTAACAGCTTCCCCGTGACTTTTTTTTTTTTTTAACATAACTAAATGTTATGTATCCTGGATGGGATCCTGTAATAAGGAAAGGATATTAGGTAAAAACTAAGAAAATCTGAATGCAGTATAGATTTTAGTTAATAGTAATGTATGAATATGGATTCATAATTATAATAAATGTATCATATTAATGTTAAAATATTAATAGAAGGGGAAGTTGGGTGCAAGGTGTATTAGAATTCTCTGTACTGACTCTGCAACTTTTCTGTAAATCTAAAATTGTTTTGAGATACAAAATTTATTTTTAAAATGATTCACTTAGCATTTTGGCATTTCAAGAGTTGATCATGATATACTTGTCCCTTGGTTAACCCAAAATTCCTAAAGAGACAGATAATAAAATGAGGCTGGAATTCCTCAGAGCCACACTTTCTTCCAAGGAAGGCTACCTGTGACATCATCACTCCCCCAGCCCTCACTCTCCCCCACACACAGTATCCCCTCACAGTATCCTTTCACAGCCAAGGTTCCCACAAGACAAGTACAGCTGTTCCTCCCTGTCCCTGGAGGACTGGTTCCAGGACCTTCCTGTGATACCAACCTCCAAGAGCGCTCAAATCCCTGATATAAAATGGCACAGTATTTGCATATAACCTGTGCATATCCTCCCATATACTTTAAATCACCTCTAGGTTACTTATAATGGCTAATACAAAGTAAATGCTACATAAATAGTTGTTAAACTGCATTGGTTAGGGAGTAATGAAAGAAAAAAAGCTGTACATGTTCAATATAGGCACCATTTTAAAAATATTTTCCATCTCAGATTGGTTGAAACATGGATGCATGGTGCATGGATACGGAGGACCAACTGCAGTCTCCACTTCACCTCTCACCCACTCTTCAGTCCACCGCAGTCATGTGTCTACCCAACAAGCACTCGAAGTCCACATCCTCAGTCTTCATCTCACTTAACCTGAGGAAGACTGAAAGTACTGATCTCACTACTTTAAAACTTCCAGTTTCCTTATCACAGTCTCCTTCGTTCTCCTGTTATCTCTCCTTCTCATTTACTCACATAGCAAGATACTCACCTTTCACCGTTTTTTATTTTTGCCTATTAGAAGGTAATAGAAATTGAGTTTCTGTTCAGAAGGGTTACATGAATAAACCTCTAAGTTATGCAAATGGGTGAGTATCAGTCAGCAGAAGAGGATGTTCCCCATGGAATGCCTTCTTCCTTTCTGCCAGAATAATAGATCCAACTTGTTCAATCACAAGTATGTTCCCGGTGGTCTTTGGCTAGAGAGCATTGGCAATTTTTGTCCTATATATGAGTAAAACACTAAACACATTTATATTATTGCTTATGTGATTAAGTGACTTTAAGTAAGGTAAAGAATGAGAGGAAGTCACCTGATATTTGATCTGTACATTGGCACACAGCCAGTACTTACCAAGTAATTAAACATGGCTTTATGTTGCCTATTATCCTGTTGAATCGTTTCAGCATGTTTTTTGATATTACTTATGTTATTACATATTAAACATTTACACTACACCAGGGATTTCTCCAGGCAGAAGGAAGATTTTTGCCTTGTTTTAAGAGAGTGCAAATAGGGGTCTGATCAGATGTAGCTCAGGGGCTGCTCTCACGTACATTTTGGAAGCCTGAGCTTAGGGATGGCATTTACAGTGTGTATTGCAGGGTGGATACAGCACTTCAGACAGTGAGAAGATCCAGACACTGAGCTAATCTGTGGAAGCAAGAGCCCACGGTTCCTTTCAGAGCGGTTTGCCCTGGTTACATGAACTCTTCCTTTATCATCCTCTACCTCAGTAAGTCTGCAAATAGAGATAGACAGCATCTTTGTGCAGGTGGCTTTTCTGTGGAAATTAGAGAAGGACCAAGTTTCACCTCTGGGTTCTTTCAACAAACTGGGAAAGTCTGGATTTTTATAGGCTATTGAACTGGGGTTGTGTTTCAGTCCAATTCTGTCTAGATCTTAAAAGAAGGGAGAAATTCCAGGTTGGCATCTGTGTTGTACATGTCATCTGAAAATCAATGGAAACTTTTGAACTCAAGTGGAGAATGGAAGTGGCTGCAACTTGACTATGAACTCTTTGAGGAGGAACTCCCCTGGTATGGTTTGGCTCTGTGTCCCCACCCAAACCTCGTGTTGAATTGTAACCCCATGTGTCAGGGGAGGTACGTGGTGGGAATTCATTGGATCACGGGGGCAGATTTCCCCCATGCTGTTCTCATGATAGTGACTTCTCACAGATCTGATGGTTTAAAAGTGTGTGGCGGTTCCCCCCTTGCTCTCTCTCCTGCTATGCCATGGTAAGACGTGCCAGCTTCCCGTTTGCCTTCCGTCATGATTGTTAAGTCTCCTGTGGCCTCCTAGCCGTGCTTCCTGTACAGCCTGTGGAACTGTGAGTCAATTAAACCTTCTTTCTTCATAAATTACTCGGTCTCAGGTAGTTCTTTACAGCAGTGTGAGAACGGACTAATACATCTTTCCAATCCTTGCTATTCAAATTCTAGTCCAAGGTGCAACAGGCTTGGCATCACCTGGCAGTGCATTAGAAACACAGATTTCCAGGATCAACTACAGACCTACTGAATGAGAAGCTACATTGAATAAAATCCTCGATGCACCCTGAGAAGCACTGCAAGTGCGTCACTGCACCCTACTCACTGACGGAGAGAAAAGACAGAAGGAGAGAAAGAAGGAGGCAATCTTATTTTAAAAACTCTTATGTTAGAGTTGTAAATAAATATTTTAAGTATTATTATTTTAGTAAATAAGTACTGATATTAATGAGTAGTTTAAGACTTCATAAACAAGAAAATATTTTGAAAATTTAAAAAATTTTATGTAGTACATATGTTCCTTTTCTGTTCATTTTATTTGTTCTTTAATATATCATTGTCCCAAAATTTCTCCCAACCAGTTTTGTAACCTAAGTACGAGTATGGATAAAGCAGCATATAAAATTATTCCTTTTTTATTACTTAATTGACATAAAAATCCTGTCAGCTTTGACCTAAAGATAAGAGCATTCATATTTTCTCTTAACTAGCTACTCAGATAGTACTGCAGTGTTTATATATTATTTTCCTTTCATTTACCTTTCAGGGTGTTTCTGTTGTTTGTTATCACTGTTATTTTTAATATTCTCCATCATAGCTGAGCACTAGCTTTGATTCATTTTGTTTGGTAGGAAATAAGTTGTCAAAAATCAAATTGTGTTAACTCCATATCCAACTTTATAATTTGAGCTCCCTTAAAGTTCTTAAAAAAAAAAAAATTATAAGAATCCTCCAAAACTTTTTTCGGCCTTAGGTAAGCTTAAAGAAAATCTAGAGGTCAGAATTATATGTGATAATGAACCTTGTGAGGAAATAATCTGGTTGATATAAGTACTTTGGGAATTCTAAGTACTGGGTTGGCACTTATCTTTCTTAGCAAAGGTAAGTGAATGCCTGAAGTGCTCACATGCTTGTGACCTCAAAAACACAGTAAACGAAGAGCACAAACCAGGAAGGGTAAAGAACTTACTGAAATTTAACTGAAGTTCTCCTTAATGTTTGCTGAAGAGCAAGAATTTCTCCAAGATATTCAACTATTGTCTACACATTTTTACTTTCAGGAAATCAAAAATTATGTGAGGACTTCACATCTTATAAAACATATTTGTCATAGAAAATTCTATTTTTCATTGAAACTGTTGAATATTTTTATTTAAATACGTATGATGTAAATCACTGAATCTAGACACTCTTTGATATATAAATTGTTCAGCATTCTGTAAATGAATTCCTCAGCCTTGTATAAATTATCCTGCCACAGTATTTGGTGTGAAGGGTCTCATTAGTTAGACTTTGGGCTTAGCATTCTACTTGCAGCCTGCATAAAATAAAGAGTGCCCCTAGTAGGGACAATTCCTAACACACCAGAAAGTCTTGTTCTTCCTTCCACAGAATCATCACTGGGCAATTGTTATTTATCCTTAACTTATAAAGACTTCCTTTCCAACCTAGATTACTTACCCACAATTAAATAATATTTTTAAACACTAGCTTGAAAATTAATGTGTCGTGGAGGCAGAGAGGTTAATAAGTAGACACATAAAGCAAGTGTTTCAAATGTATTTTAGGACAAAATTTTATGTCCACTATTCGAAAGCCATGGAGAATTGTTGGCTCTCCTTTTGGGCAATGGATCCCGAAGGACCTAGCAGGGGATTTTGCTCATTGCTTTCCTTCTACAAGTTCATATTCTTTAGGTCAAGCTATTGTGAGAACCACCATTTGGATCAACACATTCATACAGTTTTAAGTAACCTAACATGCAGAAGTTTGTACAATTAATATGAATTTCCACAAAGTAAACTCACCCATATATCCAGCACAGATCAAGAAATACAACATTGCCAGTGTCCCGCAGGTCTCCGTTCTGCCCTCTCCCAGTCCTTACTGAGCCCCCATCCCTGTCCAAGGTCACTTTTAACATCATAGATTCGTTTTGCCTATTTTTGAACTTTATGTAAATGCAGTCATATGGCATTAACTCTTTTGTATCCAGCTTCTTTCCAGCAACAATGACATGAGTTCAAGCAATTCATCAACATCACTGCATGCAGCTGTAATTCATGCATTCTTGTTGCTGTGTAATATTGAAGAAATACATAACAATTTCTTTTCCTACTCTATTATTGATGATACTTGGGCTGTTTCCAGTTTGAGGCTATCATGAATCATGCTGCTACATATACAGTTTCAAAACAAAAGTAATCTAATCAGTCTAAATAAGAAAAAGTTTGGTAGATACCTTTTTCATCATTAATTTCAACTAAAAAAGAAGCTATTGGATTAGAGCAGAGATGAACCTTTAAATCTAACAGTCTATACTCCTACAATATCTAAATACCACGTCTTTCTTTTGATAAAAAGTTGTCTCTACAAAGCCAGCTCATTAGTTTCCTATTTCTGCTGTAACAAATTACCATAAATTTAGTGGCTTCAAACAACACAAATTTGTTTGCTCCTCTTTCTGGAGGTCTGAGGTCCAGAATGGGTCTTACGGACCAAAATCAAAGCATTGGCCAGGCTGCATTCCTTCCAGAAGCTCTCAAAGAGAATCTGTATCTTGCCTTTCCCAGCCTGTAGAGGCTGCCCACATTTCTTGTCTCCTGGCCTCCAGCCAACAATGCCATCACACTGCCAGCTGCATCTCCAGCCACATCTCCTCTGACTCTCCTGCCTCCCTCCTTCCTTTGTAAGGACTCCTGTGATTACACTGGGCAAGCATCATGAATATCCTTAATCACATCTTCAAGGTCCTTTTTGCCATGTGAAGTAACATATTCACAGATTCTAGGGATTAGGACATGGACATCTTTGGGGGTCATTATTCAGCCCACCACTCCAACTCTCTGAAATGACATTCTGCTCCCATTCTCCAGTGCACTCTGCCCTTGACACCTCACCAAAGTAACACGGTAACTCAGTGTCCCTTTATTCCATGACCTCAACTCGCAGACATTTACAACGTAAGCTCCTTGAGGAAAGGAACTGGCCAGGCTCCGTGCTGTTTCCCCACCACCACACAATCACGGATTCTCAGTGTTTACCCAGTAAATGTTGGTTGGTTGAGCAGAGGGATAGCATTCCCCACATCCTCATATCTTCTCCCTGGTAGATGAGAAGCAGCAGCCTGTGACATTCAGTGACCTGGGACAGCTGCCTGCGAGTACAGATTTTTTTCCATATTCCGGTTTTCACCAAACCACTTGAGAACTCTCTGTGCCTCAGTTTCCTCATCTGAAAAATGAGATGGCTGGCAAAGGTAATATCTAGAGTAACTTGCCAGCATTAATACTCATTTTAAATGGAAACAATGCTTATGATACATTGTAAAGTGAAAAGGGCAGAATTGAAAATTCTGTAAATTGTATGATTTAAACTGACTATAAAGCTATACACCAAACAAACCTAAGATGTTAACCAAAGGAGAAACCGAGGGTATACAGGGTATACTGGCACTCTGTACTAGCTTCCCAATTTTTCTGTAACTTTAAAACAGCTGTAAAATTAAAAGGTTATTTTTTAAAAGTTGCTTGGCAACAAGCCTAGATTATAAACTCTTTGAGGGCAGGCCTCATGTTCTCTCTCATATTTGTTTACACAGAACCTACAATAATACTTCACACAAAGTGTCCAATAAGCATTGACATATATAAAAAAAACTATTTCTGTGGATTTCAGATTAGTACAGACCCAGGCTCTAACACTCTTCTTGGAAATGTGAAACAAGCTTTGCTGTATGTAAAGGTAAAGGCCCACTGGGCTTGATGAAATCACCGGTCATCAAGGAATGAGATCATGGTTGTAAAAAGATGCCTCAGAAGAGGAGTGACAGGGATCAGAAAGGAGACATGTAGTTTGGACAGGCATATTTCATCATTTTTTATATATTTGAAAAATGAAAATAAAATGTATTCATGATTCACAGTGGGGTGAGGATGGATGTCGAAGGCATGTATATGGAGTTCATATGTGTAAGTCTGGGTGCATATCCAAAACTGGTTGGAAATTATGGCGTTATCATTTGCATGGATTTTTAAAGTTTGGAAAACATTTGACTGAATTATTGAGTTCTCCAGTAAAACCACTTTATTACTTACAAAATTCAGCTACCTACTAAGCAGCAATGATTATGAATTTCACTGTCTCTAGAGTCACTGATCATCTCTAAACTGTTTGCTATGGTCTGAATGTCAATGTTCTGACAAAATTCACAAGCCGAAATCCTACCCCACAAGGTTGGTAGGATGGGATTAGGAGACGGGGCCTTTGGGAAGTGATGAGGAAGACGACCTCATGAATAAGATTACTGCTCTTATAAAATAGGCCCACAAAGGCTCATTCACCCCTTCGGCCATGTGAGGATGCAGTAAGACATCTTCTGTAAACCAGGATGTGAAACCTGGAAGCAGGTCTTCACCAGACAGTGAATGTGCCAGCCCCTTAATCTTGGACTTCCCAACCTCCAGAATTGTGATAAATAAATTTCTATGGTTTATAAACTACTCAGTCTAAGGTATTTTGTTATAGAAGTCCAAACAGACCAAGACAGTGTTTATAGAATCGCAGTCCTAATAAATTAACTTTATAAATGCTTAGGTAACTATTAAAGAATTATGCATAGAAAAAGTTACGTTAAGAAGACATTGAACGACTAAGCATCATCATATTTGTGTGGCAAGACCATGGATCGCATTTCTTTCTTTTATTTCAGTAAGCAAGTTGTATCTCTATGATGAAAATAAAATTAACATTTAAGATCTATTTAAGAGTCTCTATATAAAGATTTTTTACAGCTGGCTTGTAATTTGAGCAATTAATATTATAAATCTGTATGTATAATGACATATATAAGATTTTTAAACAGTGTTTAGAGATTTCTTGATTTCTCCTCCACCCCTCCCTTCAAACCTGCTTCTTAGTCTTTCCCATGTTAGGACCACCATTCTCCCATTTGTTCAAGCCAAAATCATAAAAAATCATCACTTATTGAGCCTTTTCCCTCACTTCCCTGTAAGCAGTCTATCAACAACTACTCTCGACTCTGCCTGTAAAATGTATCCTGAATCCATCCATCTCTCTTCATCTCTACAGTCACCACTTCTGTTTGAACCAATGTTTTACAAACTGTAAATTGCCACTCACTGCTGAGTTACAAAATCAGTTTTGTGGGCGACAACCAGCATTTCTTTACAGTGAAAAAGAACAGAAAAATTCAGACGGCATCATTCATGGTAACGGTACTGTCTCATTAAATTTTTGCTTATGTATAATGTGTTCATGTGTGGAGTCACCACACAAAACATGTTTCCTCCTGTGGACTGTGGAACAAAATGTTTGAGTCCCTAGATTGAGACCCACATCATTTCCCACCTGGACTGCTTAAAACCTGGAATGCTTATTCTTGGCACAATAAGAAGCCAAACACTTTACAATGGCCTAACGACCCAACATAATCTCATGCCTCCTTCCTCTCCGACCACGCCTTCATCTCTCACCCTCCTCACTCATGCTCCAGCCACACTGCCTCCTTTTCATTGAACGCACCAGTCTCCCCACCTCCAGGGCTCTGTACTTGCTCTTTCCTCTGCATAGACTGTTCTTCACAATACTCTCAGATGCCTCCTGCCCAGTCTTAGCACAAGTGTCATCTCCACAAAATGACCTGTTTAAATGCCCCCAATTTCCACTTTCTTGTATTTATTTCATGTTACCTATTATAATCTGGAATTGCATTATGTTTATTTCCTTTTTCAGACTTCTTTACTGCCCATCTCTCTTTGCTAGGATATTTAAGTTCAAAGAGAGCGAAGTCTTCCTTGTCTGCCTCCTTCACTGATAAATATTCAGAGCCTAAAATAAAGCCTGGTACATAGTACATACTGAATAAATACTTATTTTTCACTTTTTTATTATTGAATAAATATTTTTGATTGACTTCCTCTCTGGTGACTCACTAAACGTGAACACTACGCCATACCTCAGGATTGAAGACGAAAGACACACTCTACAGATCATTTGATTTGCTTTCCCTTGTTGCTGTGTTCGGGCTGCTGTCACACACTGTCATTAAGTGGGTGCTCATAAATAACATAAATAAGCAACAGAAACATCTCACAGTTCTGGAGGTTGGGAAGTCCAACATCAAGCCTCCGGCCCATTTGTTGTCTGAGGACTCACTTTCTGGTTCACAGACAGCTGTCTTCTCACTGTAACCTCACGGAGCAGCAAGGGTGAGGGATCCCTCTAAGGTATCTTTTATAAGGGCCCTAATCCCATTCATGAACACTCATCCTCATGACCTAATCACCTCCCCAAAGCCCTGCCTCCTAATATCATTATCATGAAGGTTAGAATTTAACATATGAATTTGGGGGAGATATAAACATTCAGTTAATTGCAACCTCTATTCCCTTCCAGGCTCTAAGCTCTGTGGGCAAAGACCCTGACAGTTCACCGTTTATGCCCTTTCCCTTGCATGGTGCCTGGTACCTAGGAGGTTAATTTTTTTTTTTTTTAAGTGAATGACATCTTGAATTTGTGGTGGCCCCAATACACAGAGTTGAATAATGTTCCAGCAGGCCTCTGTATCCTGGTTTAAGCACAGAAAATGTAAACATTTGGTTTGATCTAGGGTAAGGATATTCAGGAGTTGAGCTAATGGCTAGAAAATCAAGAAAGGAGTAAACAATGGAATGTAGACTTCTGGCTTCACTTTTTAAATACACAGCTTAGATTCCTTTTAAAAAATAATGGTTCAAAAATTGCATTTAGAGTAGAAATTCTTAAAGAAAAAAATTACAATATCCTTACATCTATTTTTTCACTCCATTCTTTAGAACATAAATCCTAATCAGTATTTAGTTTTGCTTATTACAAAGCTAAGGAATCATCTACATTTTTCCCTAGAACATGCAGACATCTTCCTTTTCTTCATGCTATGGCGCTTTAGAAGAGGGGTCCCCAAACACCAGGCCAGTTCGTGCCTGTTAGGAACTGAACCACACAGCAGGAGATGAGCATGGGCCAAAGAGCATTACCACTTGAGCTGCGCCTCCTGTCAGATCAGTGGGGCATTCGATTGTCACAGGAGTGCGAACCCTACTGTGAACTGCACATACGAGGGATCTAGGTTACGTACTCCTTGTGAGAGTCTAACTAATGCCTGATGATCTGAGGTGGAACAGTTTCATCCTGAAACCATCCTCCCTATCCTGTCCCATGGAATAATTGTCTTCCATGAAACTGGTCTCTGGTGCCAAAAAAGGTTGGGAACTGCCGCCTTGAGAGTCAATTGTAAAAATCAGGAATGGATCTACCACAGATAATTATCACCAATCAGCTAAAGACCAATAACGTTACAGGAAACAAGTATACCAGCCAAGTCACACACAATAAACATTGTCATAATAACGTCCCCATCTGATTTCATTCTGGCCTTGACTCTCCACAAAGCCCACCAAATAATCCCAGCAGCATACACACAGGGTCACAAAGAACACAGAAATCTCCACAAAGCCCGCCAAATAATCCCAGCAGCATACACACAGGGTCACAAAGAACACAGAAATCTTACAAAAAGTCCTGATCTCGTGGAAAATCTGAATAGAGTCAATCCAGGTAATTGACCCATTAGTGATGGACTGGCTTCTCAAGATAATTAGAGGATTCAGATTGGTTTTGGTGAGAGGGGACTAAACAACATCATTTACATTTCTCTTAATCATCTGTTTTCTGATGATTATATTTAATTGTGGGAAACAATGAGTTCTATATTTGGATACCATGATGAAGTTTACATCTTTTAAAGGTTAACACTAGGGA
This sequence comes from Alouatta palliata, assembly GCA_004027835.1. Taxonomy (NCBI): domain Eukaryota; kingdom Metazoa; phylum Chordata; class Mammalia; order Primates; family Atelidae; genus Alouatta; species Alouatta palliata. The sequence continues at coordinate 27,691 of PVKV010013566.1, forward strand.
GAATATTAAAAAATTCAACTTGGCTGCACGTACTGTGGGAAAGTACATCATTAAAACTTTATCTCTTTCCCCTAAGAATGTTAAAGCACGCAGCAAATAGTACAGCCTTTTTGGCTAGGTTCATTGATTGCAACTGATACTGTCTCCTCTTGTGAGACAGATGGAGTCATAAACAAGTGGCCTCATTCAAGGGCATACGGTCACAATCAAAATTGGAATTTAGGCCACCTCCAAAAATGTACACACTTGAAATTAGTATTCTGGAATTGGCTGATAGGAATTTGCTCATAGCCTACCATACCCTGGGCTACCTTGATTCTAATTACCATAATTTTCTTTTTTTTCTTTTTTTTTGAGATGGAGTCTCGATCTGTCGCCCAGGCTGGAGTGCAGTGGTGCAATCCTGCCTCACTGCAACCTCCATCTCTCATGTTCAAGTGATTCTCCCGCCTCAGCCTCCTGAGTAGCTGGGACTACAGGTGCCCACCACCCCACCCAGCTAATTTCTTGTGCTTTAGTAGAGACGAGGTTTCACTGTGTTGCCCAGGCCAGTCGCGGACTCCTGAGCTTAGGCAATCCACACATCTTGGCCTCCCAAAATGCCAGAATTATAGGCGTGAGCCAGCCCATAATTACTGAATGATAGAATCTGAAAGAAAAGTGGCCTTCAATTCAACCAGTCAACTCCTCACTTTCCAGATCAAAAAACAAAAGCCAGCAAGGTGAAAGCACTTGCGTAAAATGCCTACTAGGAGATAATAAAACCAGAACTGGGATCCAGATTTCTAGAGTCCCAGATGGAAAGACTTTCTACGGTGTTATTCAAAACATCAAAGTCTGCTCTAAAGCCTGTAGCGGGCTCTGCACCCACTCCTTGCCTGTTCAAAAAAAATAAGAGGAACTAATTTCTTTGACCTCTGGGCTGAGAGAAAACACAGCAGCTTGGCCATGGCCCTACTTACTTGGGACAGGAGGTTCTGAGATCCAGGTTGCCAATAAATAATGAATTTATTTATCCTGGTGGTTCCAGGCATTCACGTGACGATCTAACAGGTAAGTACTCAATAAATGTTAAAATAATTTAACGAGAGCTTTTTTCTCTCAATTCTATCTGAACATTTTTGTTTCATTTTTAGTGGGAAAAAAAAAAAGAACCAATTCCCTTACCATGTGGTCTTGAGAATGAATAGAATACAGATCAGAAGGAAAGAGCCTCTAGGGCAAATCACAGCAAACACAAGCGCCTGCAGCTGGATGAATGTGGAGTCGACAGTGGCACCCATCTGGGAGAACTTTCAGGTGAACCGCGAGGTTGAATAGATAGGGGAGGGTTGTAGATACCGAGAACCTTAGATCTGGCTTAAGGAATTTAGACTTGGGAGTGGAGTACTGGAAGTTTTCAGCAGGACTATGATAAAAATTTCAGATGCATTCTAAAATGATGACTCCATTGGTAGCATATGTGATGGAGGGAAGATCAATTAAAGTTGAAGACCAATTAAAAGACTGCATGGGGCCAGGGGCAGTGGCTCATGCCTGTAATCCCAGCATTTTGAGAGGCTGAGGCCAGCAGATCACTTGAGGCCAGGAGTTCGAGACCAGACTAGCCAACATAGTGAAGCCCTCGTCTCTACTAAAAATAACAAAAATTAGCCGGGTGTGGTAGCATGCACCTATAGTCCCAGCTACTCAGTCGCTGAGGCAGGAGAACCTCTTGAACTCAGGAAGCTGAGTTTGCAGTGAGCCGAGATCACACCACTGCACTCCAGCCTGGGAGACAGAGCGAGACCCTGCGTCAAAAAACGAAAACAAAAGAAAATCCAGCATGGTTGTCCAAGAGGGAATGTTTCAAAGTGCCTCTCCCTCTCCGTTTCTCCTCTTAATTCATAAACTGAAATTGGGAGCCTAACACAGTCCCTGCAGCCTCCACCCCTGCTCCAGGATCACAGCTGCTTCTGCTCCACTCTTCAAGCTTCTGCCCTTTCTTGCAGTATCTAAAGACCACCTCACGGGATTTCCAGCTCTTGGAATCCCCTCCCACATACTGGGAGCTCTCTTTCCTGGGGTCCCGCTTCCATATACTCTCTCGTGGATGCTTTCTCTCTTCTTCTCCTGTTTCTCTCTATATGTAAAAATCACTTTTCTGCAAAGAAAAAAACAAAAAACAAAGACCACCTCACACAGGGAGCCAATCCCACCGCAAGGCTGGGGTCTCCCCACTCCACGGTAGCCTCCAGCTACTGGACTTCAGACAAAGGCCTTATTCTTTGGGCCTCGTACTCTCATCTCTAGACCTTTCTCAAGCTCCTTGACTTGACAGGGCTGAGCTGGGGAACAGTGAATCATGCAATCAGCTCACTGGAACCTGAAAGGGTGGTGAGGAAACCACGAGTCAGCAACCAGTCAGGAACCTGGAATATCCAGATGCAAGGGGTCAAGGCAAGACATTGGGTTAGAAATCCGAAAAGTAATAAAAACTTCAACAGTGTGGCACTTGGAGAGAGCTTTTTCTTTCTTCCAGATTCCTTCTTTCTGGGAGAAACTGCACAACACTGCCATTATGTTAAAAGTCTATCACAGGCTCCACCACTCTTCTAACTACGATGCCTTCTCTTTTCTCCTTCATGGCAAATGACTGCAGCTCCCCACATTCCGACATCACAGCCCAGTGGCAACTGTCCCCTCTCCATGCCACAGCCTTATTCGTAAGATTGTTTTTCTAAATCTCTTCGCCTCTCTCTCTCTCTCTGATGTTTATCAGGTCAGCCCTTTTATTTATCTTCCTTGTCCCAGGCCAGCCGTCAGGCTTAACTACTTTGCAGGTCCTTGGCAGTTTCTCCGTCGCTTAGCCTCTTCTGTACTCCCATTCATCTAATTGGACACTGAGAATCTTCCTTGAATGCCATGTAAATCATATTACTAAGCCTTCAAAGCTACACTTGTTCCTTCCTGAATTGCCTTTCAAACTAAAGCTCTTGCTAATAGGATGGGAGAGTTGGAAGGAACATCAGAGATTATTTGACAGATAACAAAACTAAGACTCAGATTAAGATGCTTCTTCATGGTCACTGGAGGCTTTCAGGCACCTCACTCTTTCCAAATCGCTCTTTTCTAATTTACAATTCAACCTAAATCCTACTCTCTTGTGCCTCTTCCATTCGTACAGCCTTTCTCCACAACACAGTGTACTTTAGAAACTGTTCATCCTCTAGAACCTCTCATGACGAGCCTGCCGGCCAACACACACCATGCCAGGTAGCAACTGCTGGGCAGTTTGGTTTTTGGTACCTTCGTTAAATCAGGACTTGGACTATCCTACAAGCTCACGCGCGCCAGGACTACTGCTCTGCTCACGCTGCCTCCTCACGCCTGCCTCTGCACAGAGGCATCTGATCTTTGGCAGGGTGGGTGAAACACTGGTAAAACATGCTCTTTCTCAGAACTTATTTTGAAACTGTAACTAAAATCATGTTCCCCACAGGTGTGTGTTCACGTGTATACAGATATGTGTATGTATATATGCATATACACCCACCTACATACTTACACATAGAGAGAAGCATATATAATGAATATGTACATAGCATTTTAACACACACAAGTCTTAAAATGTTTTTTCCTTAGAGATGGGGTCTTGCTATGTTGCTCAGGCTGAACTGAAACTCCTGGGCTCAAGTGGTCCTCCCACCTCAGCCTCTCAAGTAGCAGGGGCTATAGGCACTTGCTACCATGCCTGGCTCTGAGAAAAGCTGTCACTTTTTACACTCTTGATATCAGCTATAGGAATTTTACTATATTCAGTTTTTTCCCTGATAAGTTCCTGTCACCCAAAATGTAATGTATATACACATAAGATTTTCTTATTTTTCCTGTTCTCCGAAGTTCTTTCCTCTTTCCTTTGGTATCATTCTTTCCAAATTTCCACCTGTCCTTTATCCTCAACAGTAATACAGCCCATCATCCAGCCCATCATCCCTCTTGCCTTTTCCTTTTCTGTACAAGTCCGTTTTGAAAGTTCTCCACAGGTCATTTCTGCTGATATAATCCACGATCTGAAGATGACCAGACTAGATATGGAAAGTGAATTTAGCTGGAGGTAGATGAAAAGACGAGGGGACTACGTAGCAGTGGCAGGAAGGGTCCAGCAGCACTGTGCCCAAACTGACAACGAGCACAGCTACTCAACGGAAGGTGGTGTGCACCACCCTTAGATGAAGAGTCCAATGTGGGGGGAGCATCCAGGAACGTCTGTAGATAACCAGTTACTAGCATAGGGAACAGTTAGATTTGTCAAATCACTTATTTTGTGCATGCTGAAGGACCATCAAAAGGGAGGGAAAGCTGAAAGCAGACTTTTAGAAAAAGACTAGAGAACAGAAGAAAACATGGATTGTGTTTGAGGCAGCCTGAGGTGTGGCAGAGACCCCATTTACACTTGCTTAGAGTAGCTCTGAATACTTGTAATCTCACCTGTGGTATATCTCCACTGACAGCTGTGACTGCTATTTTCATTTTGAAATTCAGCTGTTCCTTTGCAAATCTGGACACAACATTTTAGGTATGTTCTGAAGCGTGACTCATCGTACTCTCCACAGACCAAACCTCTTCAGCGTTCTATTCAATTAGTGCTCTGCTTCCTGACCTACTGGATATTCTCAGACCAAGATGCAAGATTAAGACCACAGGCAAGTTGAGAAGGTAGGAATCCCAGCCAAGACATTCGGCAAAAAGCACCAGAACCACGAGAGGCCTAGGGAGAAAGGTAAGGAGATTAAAAACACAAGTGCCGAAGTTTTACTTAATATAAAAGAACATATCAATTAGACAGCACCATTCCTTTCATTAACAAGTATGACTAACATGTTTGCAACTCCTGCTGGTTTGCTACCAAGCAGGGACCTCAATGGGGTAAAGGCAAGGAAGGAAATAAGTAAGCTCTACAAGCATCCTGAGAAATAAAAATTTACCTTCAGGATGAAGGTGCCAGATCATTTGATTTGCATAACATAATTTTATCATTAATTACTTACTATTAAAGTATACACCTTGCAGACAAACTTTTGCACTAAATAATTGTGATTTTATTGTTTTCTTCCACAAATACAAAGCTTTGCACCACACTGTGGTAGTGTTCTAGCACAAGAAAAATCCCAAGGTTTCCATGGAGGGGAGGTGGAGAAGGTGACTTATAGGGTGGTGATTTTATCATTCTTAAAATATTAAATAAAAATTTCATGACAAAGTATGCCAACCTTGTATAACATGCAGATTATTGCTTAGAACTTGCATATACTTTAAAATGGCACACATAAAGTATATGAACATTTCAAAAATGTTAATGGAAATAACTTAGACATTTATTATCCCTCCAAATAAAACAACCAGGAAACAAAATACAGAATGTTAAGTTGCTATTTTCAGAACTGATGAGGCCTAGTAACACTGATTCATAAATTAGTCTTACATTTTGTAAATAAAAGTTCTTCAGCCCTATGGAAACAAACTCAAAGGTATGTTCTCAAAATGTGATTAAGTATACTTTAAAAGACTTCCAAAAATCCTTGACAATTATATATTATACATTCTCAGAAAAAAGTATATATCTATATATCTATCTATCTATATATATATATATATATCACTATAGCTCTATTTACTGGTTTCCAAGTAACTTTTTCAAGTAAAATCTAAATGTCATTATTACAAATTCTAATACCAAAAAAATCTCATAACTTATCCCATTTACAGGTTAGTGAGAGTATTATCTACACAAAATTCCTTAAGTAAAAAGTAGACACAGTCGTACCAGAAACAAACCAAGCAGGAAACAGAAAAACTTAGAGCGCATTCCATGTACAGCGATACCTTCAGGCTTGCTGAGTAACAGATAACCCTAATGTACACTTAATTACAGAAAGAATTACATAAAGATAGAAAGAAAAAATATACAGAGGATGTTTAATGAGTTTTCAGCCAGAGGTACTGTACTTATAAATCTTTGAGATTTAGAAATATTTCTGGTTTTGGTCTTATGTATAGGGCCTGATATCAAAACGGTCTGCTGCTGAGAGTGAGTAAGTGTAAATGTTTTCAATGCAAACAAACCAATCTTTAGGAGCTGCCTTCAGTTCTCCACTACTATCCAAAATATCTACCAATAAAGGTATGAATTATTATCAAAGCAAATAGAAGCTGGCCTAGTCTGGCCTAGAAAGGAGTAGGGTTCAAGTCTTTGGGTGCTGTACTTTGGAAAACACCAAGTAACGCAGTGGCTGGTAAATTTGTTTTCAAAGAAACATTACCATAGCAAAGTTTTTCCTGAAGAGCAGGACTCTAAAGTAATTCTGCCACAAGCCAGCACCCACCCTCTCATAACACAGCGTCATCTTCATTCCTCTGTGCTTCCGTCATGCGGTCTAAAAAGAACATTTAGATAATTTACAAGCCTATAATAAATCTTCAGCTAAAACACATTATTACAAAGCTCTGATTGTTAAACCAGTTTAAGAAAAAGAGAGATGACGGATGTCTCTTAATAAAACCATAACATTATTAGCTTTGCCTCATGTTGTAAACAGGTACGCTGAATGCTGAATGGCTTCCTGTAGTCTCTTAATAAGTCATGGTTGTCTGAGCTCTACTTAAACTTTACTGTGTTTTTTTTCAATGAGAGAACCTATTTGTAAACCTTTAAATTTGCCATGAGACTGGGAAGCTTACAGATATATGGGGAAGTCACAAAAGTTGACAGAGAAAGGTGCTAGCATAAAGAGGGAGATGCAGATGAAGTCATCTGGGGTATCAGGAGGAACAGATGGGACGATTCAAAGAGAAAACTTCTAGAACGAGGGAAGACTATCAGGGCGTTTTAGGGAAAAGCACTCCCAATGCCTCCCCTAATTCCAGGTCCTCTAGCTTTTCATTGTTCCTACACACATCACATGTGTTTTGCAGCAGAACTCACTTTCAGTAGCTTTTGTATTTCAATGAGCTGTGTTTAGGGTTGGGAAGGTCTATGTGCACCCAGAGACACAGGAAGGGTCTCGCTGTATGCTGGCCTGCACTTGCTGAGAAACACTGTGCTACTTTTCATAAAATTATCTAAGTTCATGTCTTATGGAATCCAAAACGCATAAAAATACATAAACTTTTATTAAGTATTATTATTTCAGCTAATAGACTTAAACCACTTAAAGCCATTCAAATGCACATCTATTTAAATGTTTGGAATTAACAGCAACCTAGAAACAGAAAAGTTGTTCAAATATTTATTTTAATAGCATCTTGTGGAACATGTTTATTTTCCTTAAAAATGACACAGAGGAAACATGTACGCTGCAACACTTTCCCCTCTGTTTCTCCAGAAGAAAAATGTGTCTGCCTGCCTGATAACAGATAGTGCAACCAATAGTAAACCTGGCTCTCCGCACCAGGGAGGAACCATTCTCCAAATGCCCAGTGTGCCTCAGAGGAAGTATACAATTTAAAAGTTGACCCTGCAGCAAAAATTGTGAGTCAAATTATTAAAATTTAAAAAAGAACTGGATTCAAATACTTACAAACTAGGCGGTTTTTAAAACTAGACCTTTAAGACAGTCCTAGGTCATCTGTAATATATCAGAGTCACTCTTAGGGGTGGTAACAACATAACTATGATTTCATTTAACATAAGGCTAGTCCATGAAATAACAACAACAAAAACAACAGTTGGGATAAAAATTTAATTCAACTTACTAGAGGGTATCAAAACATACTTGAGCAGAAGTTAATTTCTTTGCACTCATATATAACTCCATTTCGAGTTTTATATAAATGCAAATAATCCTTTAAAAGACTTTAGACACACATAAGAAGGCAAACTTTATAAGCTAACGCTCATAATTTTTAATATTTCACAAAAATTTAATGCAGGATCTATGATCTTGCATGCTATTAGTTGGTTTTCATTCATTTTGAAGTTTCACAAGAACTTTTATTTTCTAGGATACTACACATTCAAAGAACTTTATAATTATAGGTTGTCATTTTTTCTACAAAAATAGAATTGCTTAAAAATTTATATCAATTTGCTTTAATTTTTCTATAAATATTTTAATAGAGTTGTTAAATATAAGAATGCCTGATAGAATCATTTAAATTAATCTGTGTAGTCAAAATACTTAATATTTAAAATGTCTAGCAAAAGTTTTTAATAAATGAAAAATTCATCGTTTAGTAAATGATATGTTCTGTCTTCATTTGCATTTTAGGTAGGTGAATACAATCATAGAACAGCAAAGTGTACCCTTGCAAACGTCAGACTTAAAGTAGCAGGGCAATTTATAGTGGCATTCCTACTCCATGTCTGTTATATGAGGAAATATATAGAACCCACTTTAGGATATTTAATCTGGATGCTGAATTCACTGTCATGCAGCCAGCATAAGATAAGGATTGCTGAATAAGGGAATCACAAACTTCGGTTCAAAATTTTGATATTTTAAAGATACTTATTTAGTGAGTAGCTATACCAGTGAAGGGTAATGTTAATGAAAGTAAGAATAAAGTTTTAAGCATGAAACAGTAACTATAAAAACAAACTGTTACATGGAGACTCACTAATATTATAGCTTTATAATGTCTTCATTTTGATAGTGGGTTTAAAATCGGTTCAGAACTATAGAAAAATCCAGAGTCAAAAAATATTTATCTCAAGTTCTCTTTCTAAAAGAATGAATTTCTAAAACAGTTTTATTATATACATATTTTCCTTTTTTTAAAAGCCACTTTTCCTGCAAAAAGGTAAGAACAAGATAAAACCACTTGCTTTCCCGCCCTGCCCCAGATAACCAGCGCGTATTTAAGTGCCTATGATGTGGACAGCACTAAATTTAGCAACAAATTATCACTGTCTTACACTAATTCTTTCACAAATAAATGTAGCTAGTATAAGCTAATCAATCTCCTTTTATCATTTAGTTATTGAAAGAGATTTCAATCTTCTTTAAACATTTTAAAACTTAGGCTCTATCTCAATTGGATAATCAAATCAAAAGTCTTGATTATATTCGGCTAGCATGAACAATGAAAGTGAGTCAAACATTCTCCTTCAAACTGAGAAACTGAATGGATTAGATCTTTTGGTATGCATTCAATTAATTTCAAGTATTCATCACTGGTTGAATTAAATTTCTTTCTCAGGTAAGAATAATCATTAAAGTCAAGTGCTTAAAAAATAAAGGCAATAACAGATAAATACATAACTCTGTGTTTGGATTGCAAGAACCAAAGTAAAGCAAAACACATAACACACAACCAGAGTCGCCAGTCATTTGTCTTCATATAATCAGACAGTAGTCTTGATGACAGCATACTCGTCTTAAATCTCCTTATTTTTTTCTGTGCTTTAAGATAGACAGAAATTCAAAGCACTAAAATGCCAGCTAAGCAACACAGGTGTAAACTGTGAGTAAAATATGAATACTGATTTTTTTTAATAGTTCGGGTCTCATCAAGAAGAGGCCTATTTCAGGAGCGTAATAAATACGTATTGCATAAGACTTTGGTACTGATGGTGCTGGGTTCGGAACTCAGGGAACACTGTGCAAACAGAAAAGGTTTCTCATGGAAAAAGTGCAAGGAAAGCAGACAGGGATAGCGTTAAAGACTTTTTCCCTAATGATTCCTCCTATTAGCCTATAGTCCACTATCGACATGCATTTTTAGAAGAAGAAATACATCTCTTAAGGAGGTTTATAATCTGTCTTAAGCCTGACTGTAAAAGAAAAAAGCAATAATTTGATAAAATGCTAAAATAGAAATAAGAAAGTGATATTTGAAAAATCTTAATGCGGGAAGTATTTTCCATAACTAATTAAATATTCCCAAAGCGGTAAAATATTTCATCATTAATAGGTGATTGCATGTCTGAAATGAAAAATGTTATTACTTCTGAATAGCCTGAGAAAAAGAACATGCCAACAATTTATAGAAATTAAACCCCACACAGGTGTTGGCAGGCATACTAAGAAAAGAGTGCATACAACAAATGTTAAGAGCTATTTACAGATTGAAAAGCAGTTCCCATTCTTTCAGCAAAATTGGTGACATAAAACCAATTGTACCAGATTATCACAGTCATCTTTCACAGAGAAAAATACCAATGCAGGTTAAGAGATTTCTCAAAAGATTCACCACAATATTTATCATTTTTATTTAAGCCTTTAGGATCTTTATCCATGCTTATAAATTAAGCAAAAGAAAGGCAGAAAAGACATCTTGGGATGAAAAGTAAATTTCAGTTTCTCTTTTCTAAAGGTTAAAAAAATGACACTGAAATCCTGAATAACAATTATAATTAATAAAGATACACAAGAACATGCCAAGAATTCATCCCATCAGCAGTTATAATGCTGGGTAGTAACAAAGTTTGCTTATCAGCAGCACTCCTTTAATCAAGTTTTCCATTCTGAAGACTATTTTTGGCCTTCTCTTGTCTGATGAGAGAGATGACTTTGATGCAACCTTTGGAAATCTTGATCATCCACATGGCATTCATCACATCCAAAACAGCACAACTAATGATCCAGGAACACTGGATTAGAAATCCAAGCCTTCGGTAGGGTTCTGTTCCATACACAGAATACATGAGGCCGTAGAGAGGAGGCATGGAGGCAATCCGCACGATGAAGAACACTACTGTCATGAGTATTCCATTGATAACGTTAGCTTTAGAAAACTTGGGATACTTCAGAGCTTCAAAGAACCACCTGAAAAATGAATTAAAGAACATCACATTTATACTGCATCTCTGAGGATTAACCATTTTTATTTTAGTTTTTAATTTTTAAAATTCAGTCAAGGAGGAGGGAAGGGCCTAGAATAGCATAAACAATGCTGAAAAAGAACAAAGTTGGAGGACTCACACTACCTATTTCCAAGACTTACTATAAAACTCACAAGTCAGCATGGTGTTGGCGAAAGAATCAATAAACCAATGGAAGAGAAAAGAACTCAGAAATAGACCCACACAAGTATATTCAACTGATTTTTGACAAAAGTATAATAATTCAGTGGAGAAAAAAAGTCATTTCAACAAGCTGTGCAAAATTGTATATCCATATCCAGACAAATGAAGTCAAGCAAAGATCTCACACCTTACACAAAAACTAACTCAAAATGGATCATAGACCTAAATGTAAAATGCAAAACTATAAAACTTCCAGAAGAAAACAGGAAAAAAAATCTGCATGATCTTGCATTTGGTGGTGGTATTTTAGATACAACACCAAAAGCATCATTCATGGAAGAAAAAGTTGGTAAGCTGGACTTCATTAAAATTAAAGCTTGCTCTGCGAAAGACACAGTTAAAGAAAAGACAACCACACACTGGGAAAAAAATATTTAAAATATATATTAAAAAGTACATATATACTAAGTACACAAAGAATTCTTAAAAATCAACAATAAGAAAACAACCCAATTAAAACACTGGTAAAATAGCATAATAAACACCTCAACAGAAAAGATACACAGATGAAAAATAAGCATACAAAAAGATGTTCCATACTGTCATTAAGAAAGTGCAGTCTGGGCACGGTGGCTCACACCTGTAATCCCAGCACTTTGGGAGGCCGAGGCAGGCAGATCACAGGGTCAGGAGTTCAAGGCCAGTCTGGCCAACATGGTGAAATCCCATCTCTACTACAAATACAAAAATTAGCCAGGCATGGTGGTGGGCACCTGTAATCCCAGCTACTCAGGAGACTGAGGCAGGAGAATCGCTTGAACCCAGGAGGCAGAGGCTGCAGTGAACCGAGATTGTGCCACTGCACTCCAGCATGGGCAACAAGAGCAAAACTCTGTCTCAAACAAAAAAAAAGTGTAAATTTCAGTGGCTCACGCCTGTAATCCCAGCACTTTGGAAGGCTAAGGTAGGTGGATCATGAGATCAGAAGTTCAAGACCAGCCTGGCCAAATGGTGAAACCCTGTCTGTACTAAAAATACAAAAATTACCCAGGTGTGGTAGTAGGTTCCTGTAATCCCAGCTACTCGGGAGGCTGAGGCAGAGAATTGTTTGAACCCAGGAGGCGGAGGTTGCAGTGAGCTGAGATCATGCCACTGCACTCCAGTCCGGGAGACAGAGAGAGATTTCATCTCAAAAAAAAAAGAGAGAGAGAGAAAAGAAAAGAAAAGAAACCAGCCTGGCCAAGACAGCGAAACCCCATCTCTACTACAAATACAAAATTAGCTGGACATGGTGGCCCATGCCTGTAATTCCAACTACTTGGGAGGCTGAGGCAGGAGAATCTCTTCAATCTGAGAGGCAGAGGTTGCAGTGAGATGAAATTGTGCCATGGCACTCCAGCCTGGGAAACAAGAGCAAGACTCCATCCCAAAAAGAAAAAAAGAGAGAAAGTTTAAATTTTAGCAATGGGTTATTACTACGCACCTATTGAAAGAGTTAAAATCCCAAAAAACGGACAGTAAGAATTGCTGGCAAGGATGTGGAACGAGAGGAACACTCATTCCTTGCTGGTAGGAATCCAAAAAAGGTACAACCACTTTAGAAGGCATTTTAGCAGGCATAAAACTAAATATATTCATAGTACACAAACCAGCAATCACATTCCTAGGTATTTTTCCAACTGATTAAAAAATTTATGTCTGCACAAAAGCTGCACCAATGTTTATACCAGCTTTATTCCCAGCTACCAACTACGAGCCATGAAGACGGATAAACGCTGTAGTACATCCACACCATGGAATACTATTTAGCAGTTAAAATAAACTATGAATTCATGTAATGGCAAGGATGAATCTAAAGTGCTAGGTAAATGAAACCAGCCTGAAAATCCCATATACTGTAGATTCCATTTACGGACATTCCAGAAAAAGCAAAAGAATCAAGACAGAAAACAGAGCAGTGGTTGCCAGAGTTTCAGAAAGAGTGGAAGAGGGCTGAGTAGGGATATTTTAGGGTGGTGAAATTATTCTGCCTAATATTACAGTGGTGGACATATGACATTATGCACTTATCACAACCCACACAAGTATACAAAAAGTGAACCTGATATGTAGAAAACTTTTAAAAACTCAGTTAGCAGGTTGGGGGATGCCAGGATGCAATGCACAGTGTGACAAGAGATTCTGAACGATTACGAATGCATGACGTGACATCCCTGAAAGGAGTACGGTAAAAAGAAGTGCTGACCTAAGTGACTTCGAAGATAAATGGAACTGTAAGCAAAGGCAAAAGAAACTGTATACAGGCATGCACTCTGGCTCAGGGCAAAAACAATGAACAATTCTGAAACCATTATACATGTGTATCAGGACTGAAAAAATAAGTAAATTTGATGAAAAATAGTGGGAACCAGATTTCTCACTATTGGAGTAAAAAGTTTCTGATAAGCAAGCAGAAGAAGCTAGATTTTTTCCATGAGATACTGGATTACATTTGGAAACAGTGGACTCATTTTAGCTTGATATTGCTATAGATGCATACATACAGAAATAATTGTGGATACGTGTATACACACAGGTTGGCATATTTTCAAGTTCTGTCAGCTAGGAGGCCATAGAAACAATGACGCCTCAGTAACAATGAGCAGACACAGCGTCCACATGTTGACTTCTAATGCTATTCTCCAATAAAAGAAACTAGGGCTCCTTGAGAAATGGCTGATTTTAGGGCTGGTAACAGAGAATACACAATACTCAATATGAACCTGTTGGAGTATCATTTAAGGCCAGAGATTAAGAGAGTACTCAAAAAACAAAATTGTGTTTATGTCAAAGGAACACAGAAACCAACTGAATGAGCTCTCCAGGTCCAAAACTCACAATCTGAACAAGAAAACAGATAATGTTGTATCAGATTATAACCTAAAGTATAAAATAAATATCCAGAAGTCAATATTGACAGGAATGAATGAATGAATGGGAGAGGGGAAACAAATCTGTTCAGAATAACTGCTAATAATTTATGTAGAAAACACACCTTCAACGAGGTAAAGCATAAACCCCTACTCCTCAAGTGTGGGCTGTGTATACTGTAACGTGTTGAACTGCTTCCCCCTAAATTCTTATGTTGAAGCCCTAAAGCCACAAAGTGACTGTATTTGGAGATAGGTCCTTTAAGAAGGCAATTAAGGTTAAATAAAATCACAAGGGTCAAGCCCTAATCCAATGGGACTAGTGCCCTTAAAAGAAGGGAATGAGAAACCAAAGTTCTCCCTGTCTCCCTCCATGCACACACAAAGAGGCCACGTGAGGACACAGAGAGAAGTTGCCTTCCGTAAGAGGAGAGGCGCCTCGCCAGGAACCCTGCTAGCACCTTGATCTTGGACTTCCAGCTTCCAGCCCTGTGCGAAAATACATTTCTTTTATTTAAGCCACCCAGACTGTGACATTTTTTATGGCAGCCCCTAGCAAACTAATATACACAGTGACTTCCTTCCAAAGAATACCGTATAGAAGGGGAAGGGGGAGGACAGGGTATAAACCTGACAAACACTACCTCAGTCAGGTAAACACACTTAACGTCAACAATGATAAGTCACGTTCACAGCAAGCAGTCCTAATATGTGTGATGAGAATGGTACTGTCCCTCGGTGGTCTTCCTCTTCAAACCCCATAACCCCAAGTGTAATCACGAGAAAAACATCAGACATACCCAAATTGAGGGACGGTCTGCAAAACACCTGATCAGTGCTCCTCAAAATCATCAAGGTCACCAAACACAAGGGACATCTGAGAAACGATCACGCCAACAGTAGCCTAAGCAGACATGAAACTAAATGTAGTGTGGCATGCTGGAAGGGAACCTGGGACAGAAAAAGGGGACCTGGGCAAAAACTAAGGAAATCCACATAAAGCATGGACTTCAGTCAGCAATGAGATATCAACACTGGTTTGCTAATTGTAACAACTGCACCGTACTGATCTACAATGCTGACGACAGGGGAAGCCAGGTGTGGGGTACACGAGGACCCTCTGTATCATCCTTCCGATTGTTCTGTAAAACTATTCTAAAGATAAAAAGGTTTTTAAGAAGTTCAGTGAATGTTTGCTCTATTCTACTTTCTCTTCCTTAAAAAAAACTGCCTTGCCTCATTTTACATCATGGTTTTAGAGATCAAATTGCAAAGGCAGTAAAACACATCCGTGTATCTTAAAATTCAACTTGACTGAATTAGTCATGATTAAGCTGAAATTGTTCAACCTAAGAAACTAAAAATTGACAGTTAAAAAGCCTGAAAATATTTTATTGAGTGATTAAAATACCATATACAAATAATTTATACAGGATAAGAGATGTATTACATTTTGTAAATTTATGTAGGATAAAAAGGGCTAAATTATCCAAGACAATTAAAAGAGAGACTATTTAGACAGCAACAGCCAAACTAATGAAATAATATTGCAAATAGACAAAACCTCACTAAAACAGTAATAACCACATTCTTTGGTCTATAATCCAGGTCTCTTATCCTCCAGCCTTCTCTTCTCCAAAGACTTACCTTCTCCTTCAGCCATTCATTTCTTTGGCTACATGGCAGCCTTGGAGTATTATACCTCAACGAACACATTCCTCTCTAATTGTAAGTCTTCCATATTTCTCTTTACCCAAGCTCACCTAAACTACTTCTTTGACCTTCAAATCCTCAAATCCCTATCGGCCTCCATGTTTTCACTTCCTTTCCTACCCACTCCAAACTCCAAGTTAACTTCAGAACACACATCAGCACCCTCCGTTCTCTTGCCACTTCATCTAACCCACGCACTTTGCTGATCTCCAATGTTTCATCAAGCCAGCTTTCCTTAGGCAATACAGAATGACATGGAGAGTACGTAGGGTGCTCTGCATTCAGGCCACCTGGGTTCAAAGGCTGGTTCTGCCATGGAGCAACTGTGTGGTCTTAACTCTCTCTGTTATTGGCCTCTATGTTTGTTTTATCTCTATAAATGGGGATAAATGAAATTACTTCCTTTTTGCTATGAAGCTGCCGTGACACAGATAAGAACTCCCCCATACTGTAAATTCCCTAAATATTATTACCCACCAATCTTGATATATTAAAATAAATAGCACAAATGTAATTTTAAAAGATTTGAACTTCAGCAGAATCCTCAAATTGACTTGACATTCCTTTAACTCCATAGTTCCCATATAATTGCTTCCAAACCTGTCCTGTCATTCAAGTCAATTCCCTTCCTCATTCACTTCTGTCTCTCAATCCCATCAGGGTATCTAGTTTCTTCTATTACTGAGATACAGTTAATTCTTGAACACCACCAGGGTTAGGGGTGCCGACTCCCCACAGGTGAAAACTGCTTAACTTCTGACTCACCCAAACTTATCTAGTCGTAGCTGACTGTTGACCAGAAGCCTAACCAATAACATAGTCACTTAACAGTATTTTATGTCATTTGCATTATATACTGTATTCTTACAATAGAGTAAGCTAGAGAAAAGAAAATGTTATTTTCTAGAAAAAATAAAATTATAAATAAAAGAAAATACATGTACTACTACTAAGTGAAAGTGGATCTTTGTAAAGGTCTTCACTCTCATCATCTTCACGTTCGCTAGCCTTGAGTAAGTGGAAGGGTTGGTCTTGCTGTCTCAGGGGTGGCTGAGGTGGAGGAGGAGAAGTTGGAAGGGAAGGCAGGAAAGGCAGGTACACTGAGTGCAAACTTTATTGAAAAATATCCATGTGTCAGTGGATTCATACAGTTCGAACCCAGGCTGTTCAGGGGTCAACTTCATTAGAGTCCATCAACCATGAATTCCTTCCACTGTGACCTCAAGATCTCAACACTTCTTCTCAGGCACCTTTACCTTTCAACTCAGAGGAAGAGTCCTCACCTTCTAGGATTTATTCAATAAACTATCCACCTTTCCCTTGCTCTGACAAGCTCCCCATCTATGAATTGATTCTTTCTTCTTTTACCAACATGCTCAATTCCTCCTAATCCAAAAACCTCCTTCTTCTCTGCCAGTCTTTTGAAAGGGGAATCAGACATATTCACAGACATTCTTACTACACTCCCAAACCCAATACCATATGACTGCAACCCTACAAAAGAAACCGGTCACCTGTAGCTTCCTCATAACCACAGGGTTAGCTTCTGCCAATTTTTCTGTCTGATCAGTGTCTTGTCTTTAAACCAGTTTCTTTGAAAGGAAAGAACCCAAATATTAATTCAAGGTGAAATAATAACATAACTATCCTCCTTACCTTCCTCTTCTATGGCAGAAAGATCACTTATTTTTTTGGAATCCACCTCTTCTTACCTAACTAGAACATTCTTTCATTTCAACAAATAAAGGGTAACAGTTTGTGAAGATGTGTACTGAATCTGAGAGGCAAGAGGGGAAGGGAGGAAAACATGCATGTGGGAAGGAAGGACGGAGGAGAACAACACTTTCTTTTATCCACCATCTACTGCTATTACTAAGACAGCCACAAAAGACAGCAAATTATACGTATTTATTACCACAATCCTACCTCAACTCTAAAGAGAAAATCCTAACTTTGGTCATTCAGCAGTTCTTCTTCCTCCCACCCATCTAAAGAAACTTGAACCTTCCCATTAAGTTTATTGGGAGTTAATCGTGTAGAGGTATCGTACTCACTAAAAAAAATCGTGTAAAAACTATAAATAGTGTAAAAACTAGGAATTATTTGCTGTAATTCACATTTGGGGAAAAAATGGAGGGCTATTTGCAGGTACAGAAAAAAAGAAAGAAGTGAGAAAAGAGGACAGGGACAAACAATTTATCCTTGATGGCAGTGGTTTGCTGAGTTTGAGAGGAGCTGAGAGTCAGAAGTTTGAGAGCACCCTGGGAAAGCTGTGGGGCCCAGGAGAGACTGTGCATCCAAGAGGAATGAAGGGAATTTTAAGAAGTACTCTTGTGAGTAACAAAGTGCATCTTTGTTGACATCCTTGGAGAAACTCCAGTAAGGACTTGGATGCTGTACTGTTTCTCGGACTCTGTGCAGGGACTGGGCTGTGAGCTGACCCTACTTACATCTTAGTTGCAAATGTAATTCCTTCAGGCATGTAAACATCTGTACTTAGTAAATATTAACCCTGGAAGGTTAGGAATTTAAGAACTGAATTTTAGAAAAGTTTCCCTCCAGCTCCGTATTACTTTGGTTCTCCTACTACTCCTAAATTATTCCTTCCTTTATCTACTCTTCTTTCGCTGATTCTTCAATTTTTTTTTTTTTAGAGACGGAGTCTCGCTCTGTCGCCAGGCTGGAGTGCAGTGGCACGATCTCTGCTCACTGCAACCTCTGTCTCCCGGGTTCAAGTGATTCTCCTGCCTCAGCCTCCCGAGTAGCTGGGACTACAGGAGCACGCCACACTAGCTAATTTTTTTGTACTTTTAGTAGAGATGGGGTTTCACCATGTTGGTCAGGATGGTCTCGATCTCATGACCTCATGATCCGCCTGCCTCGGCCTCCCAAAGTGCTGTGATTACAGGCGTGAGCCACCGTGCCCGGCCAATTTTCCATTCTTAAACATTTAACGGTAATCTTCTAAATGCCATCTTTTCTCACAGTTTAAAATATCATCTCTATTCTGATCATCCCAACGTTCCTTTCTCTAGCTCTTACTAAATTTCCACTCAGATGCGTCATTTGCCCTCTTATCCACTATCTTCAAACCAAATTCATCACCTTCCCGCTGAGTCTTCCTAATTCCTTGTCACTTTTAATGGGCACATTTCTCTGGATCCAATACAGGATTTGTCTTAAACTTGTCCATATTCTTTACCTCTAATTTTTTATCCATTCATTGCTAATTTCATTTTCTTTCTTTAAAATCTCTCTTTTGTCATCTCTCTAGTCCTACAGCCTAATAGACTCTTATTTACTTTCTGAACTAATAAAATTATACTGTTCATTCACACAGCTAAGAACTGGATAATCTAACCCAAACTTCTGTGTGCAGTATTACAATCTATCCTTCAAATAACAAAACTTACAATCACTCAATGCTCTTTCCAGAATATCTTTCTCCACTATAATCTCCGTGTCCGCTGGGTCAAGTTCATTCAGCTCTCCCAGGCACTCAACATCCTCTATGTCTATCCACCCTCCTCCTAAGACATACTCTTTGATCCTACCAGTCCTATACACTTTCTCTTTCCCGTAGCATGTTTATTTCACTTTTCAAAATCCTATGTTCCTTCTTTTCTTCTTGAAGGTCCTTCCCTCTCCATCTACTTCTTAAAATATTTTAAGAGCATGTGCCATATTCTCTGTGAAGCCTTACATGACAAATATCAATCAATGACAGGTCTTAAAATGTGGTCTATGGACCCCTGAGTCCTCTTTGGGAGGTCTTCAAGACAAAATTATTTTAATAATAGTATTAAAATGTTATTTTCCTTTTCCATTGTGCTGACTTTTGTACTGACAGTGCAACGCACTAGTAAATAAAACTGCTGGCATCTTGGCACAAATAAAGAAACAGTTTCAGTAGCCACTGTAACCTTTCCCACCACAGGCTTGAAGTTAAAAACAAAACCAGAAAAAGAAAAATACAAGTTTCCATTAGAAATACCCTTAATGAAGCAGTAAGAATTATTGATTTTATTATTTTTATTAAATGACCTCTAAGTTACGTGTCTTTTTTAATATTCTATATGGTAAAATGGGAAGTACACATAAGGCATTTCTGCTGCAAAGTAAAATGGTTATTTTGAGGAAAAACCCTCAGGTGATGGTTTGAACTCTAAGCTAAACTATCACATTCTTTCACAGAATGCCATTTTTACTTGAAAAAACAATAAAACAATAAACTATGATTGCTTGAGCCATCTGGTAGGCACTCTCTCAAAAATAAAAGAAGTGGGCTTGTCACATAAAGAAAAGCAACTGACAGTTTTGATGCCAACAACAAAATTTGAACTTTCAAAGGAAAACCAGAATATTGGAAAATTTGTGTCTGCAACTGTGAGCCTGACAGCCTTTCAATACTTAAAGACTTTTCTAATGAGATCTGCAGTGATATTAACTAATGTGGGTTATTTTAAATGTCATCTAATAAATGTTCAAGATTTAGAAGACCTACATAACTCAATGAGCCAATGTTTTCCCAGTGACCAAAACATGATGTATCAAAATTATGCATATGTAAAAGACTGAAAGCAGGCCGGGCACAGTGGCTCACACCTATAATCCCAACACTTTGGGAGGCCGGGGCGGGTGGATCACAAGGTCAGGAGTTCGAGACTAGCCTGGCCAACATAGTGAAACCCCAACTCTAATAAAAATACAAAAAATTAGCCGGGTGTGGTAGTCATGCCTGTAATCCCAGCTACTAAAGAGGCTGAGGCAGGAGAATCACTTGAACCTGGGAGGCAGAGGTTGCGGCGAGCCAAGACTGCGCTAGTGCATTCCAGCCTGGGTGACAGAGTAAGACTCCATCTCAAAAACAAAATTAACTCATTGAATACTAACAGTATTACATGTTAACACAATATTTGTTAGCATGTAATATTATTTATATATACAGTTTCTCAAAAACAGTTAACAGCATTTAGGCAAGAAAGAAGTTAGCACCATTAAATTACTTTATACAAAAATTTTATGCCCCCTGTATGTGGGCATAACTCAGCAGCAGAAATTTCACTGAAGCCCAGGTGTCTAAACTACTTCATTCCTTTTTCACTCTGTACCCCAGCACATGCACGCCATGTGCCTTCTTAAATTACACAAAGCTCTAAAATGGAGAGAAGATAAAAATACCACAAACTATAAAGAAAACAACTTAACTATGGAAACTCTGACACTGATTAAGAAGCTGTGCTCAATTTTGTTACAATCTCTTTACTGCCCAATGATACCATTTCTTATTCATATTTCAACCCCAGTTCTCATTTTCTTAACTTAGGATTCAAAATTTTTAGATAAAGGTATAACATAACTTTTTGCTATAAAATTATAAAATTAAACTACCTCTAATTTTATAATTTCTCTATAAGAGTTTCAAACAAAAACAAATGGAAGTTCCTATTAGTGTCAAAGGTAGCTTTCTCCTGCTTCAAAATCTCATAATCAGAATCATATCAAGAGAATTTGCTGAAGCTTAACTCATCACCTCTTGGGAGTCATTCATTCAAAAAGCAATCAAATGGCTACTACATGCCAGATAATGTGTGAACACTGGACCATGCAAAGTTTAACAAAATTTGGCCCTTGACCTGATGAAATGTAAAGGTAAATAGGAAACATAAAAAAGAGGGAGAACTCTGTAATAAAATACAGTAAGTATAGTAATATAAACATATGTTGTCATTATGAAAGCATACATAAGAGGCACCCAACTCTGCCTGGAAAGAGATGGGGTTTAGTGATGGAAATTATCTCTGAATTGAGTCCTAAATAACAAGGAAGAAGACAAGAGGCATTGCCAGCAAATGGACAGGTTGGTGTGACACGAGAGTTTGAGGGGACATGTGGCAGAAGGAGATAAGACAGCTCTTCTTGCAGAGCTTTCTGTGTCACACTGAAGAGCTCATATTTTATCCTGTAAGCAGCCAGAGCCACTGAGAGGTTTTAACCAAGGAAGCTACATATTTTTTTTTCTTCTTAAGCTATGCTGTAGGTTCCTACAAAGCCATATATTATATTTACTGTGGAAGATAAAAATATGGAGGAGAGATGAAAGGGGAACAGGACGGGAGGCAGGAGACGGTCTATGACAAGGGCTGGAGAACTGCTTCCATTAAGAGCCAGCTAGTGAACATTAAAGCAGTAGCTGCTGGAGGCCATCTGTTCTCTGTCAGAACTGCACAATTCTGCCATGGTAGAGTTAAAGCAATCAGCAGACGAGTGAACATGGCTGTGCTCCAGTAAAACTTTGTTTACAAAAACAGGCAGCGGGTCTGGCCATGAGCCACACATGGTTTGCCAACGTGGCCTAGAGCAGCACTGCCCGAAAGAACTTTCCACAATAATGAAAATGTTCTACTACAGGTATGTGGCTCACACACATATGTAGTTTCTGTGTATGGCCACATGGAGCCATAAAGCAATAGAAATGCCAAAAGTTAAACTAAGGAATTGAGTATTAAATTCTATTTCCTTTTAACTGATTTAAATGAAACAGTCCTACATGGCTTGTGGTTACTCTACCAAACAGTACACAGTTAGAAGCTGGTAAGGTAGCCAGCAAGAGATGGTGAACCAGGGCACTGAAGGTAGAGAAGAGGTGGCAAAGGCAAGAAATATTTAGGAGGTGATCTGGTAGGACATAATGCTGGACCAAATATAGTGAGGGAGAAACAGTAAGAAACACTTCACCCATGTTGAGCAGGAGTAACCAAGTGGACAGCTGGGCCACGCACTGAATATAGAGGGAAATACATTGTGTTACTTTAGACGTGTTGATTCAGCGTGCCACCTGAGAGAAGAAAACACTTGACTACAAAACAAAGAAGCAGGTAGTATTAAATATGTTCTTTTTATAGAGACAACGACTGTAATACAGGGATATTAAGTAATTTGTCCAAGGTCACAGCAAGTAAGTGCAAAGTTGAATTGCTACTTGAGTTTATCTGATTCCAAAACTAAGGCATAGTGCTTTCCATCAAGATGAGTAAAATAGTTAAGAGCTGAAACCTTGGGAGGGAAGAACTCACCCAGAGAGAAGCAGGGAGAAAATCAGCGAGACTGTCTCAAAAAAAAGAGAAAGAAAAAAGGGCTGGGCGCAGTGGCTCACACCTGTAATCCCAGCACTTTGGGAGGCCAAGGCGGGTGGATCACCTGAGATCAGGAGTCCAAGACCAGCCTGGCCAACATGGTAAAACACCATCTCTACTAAAAATACAAAAATTAGCTGGGTGTAGTGGTGGGCAACTGTAATCCCAGCTACTCAGGAGGCTGAGGCAGGAGAATTGCTTGAAGCTGGGAGGCGGAGCTTGCAGTGAGCTGAGATCACGCCACTGCACTCCAGCCTGGGCGACAAAGGGAGACTCCATCTCCAAAAACCAAACAAAAAAGAAGAAAAGGAAAGACAGCTGATCCAGGCTAATCACCTGGTAAACACACTAATGCCACACTTCTTGATAAAGAGACTAATAAAATTTGTAGCAGGAGAGGCTTCATCTCTGGGATGCTTGTAGCAGAACACACTTAGTCTAGGATCACTTATGGTAGAAGACCCAGGAATGGATGGATTTCTGAGATGTGACCCCCTCGAGAATGTCACATAAGCTATGTAACTCAAGATTAAGTGGAGGTGTTTTATCACCAAGAGGGCTCGTTCCGCGTCAATGACATGAACTGCACACATCACTTAGAGACCTCACAGGTTCCCAGGTGGTCTAGTGGTAAACAAAAATTTTAATAAAAAATAAAATTATTTTTAAAAAGAGACCTCACAAGTAATCTTGTTCCAGAGTGCACCCTATGCACGCAGACCTAGCGACCCCGTCAATGGCCCTGAACGTATTTCTTCCTGCTTTGCCTGTGCCTCCGACGGCCAGTGTCTTCGAAAGTTTTCATGAGGCTTCATTCAGGGTAAGCGCTCTAACTCACGTGTCTCTGATGTGGAATATTCCCAATTTTCTGTGTTATTACTGTACTAAGTAACAAAGGACAACATATAATCATAGAAGCCTTCCCTGGATTTTAGATTTTGACTAAGACTTGAAGGATACATAAATTTTTCAAAGATGGAGAGAAAACGGAGAATATAAATAAAGGAAGAAACATGAGAAAAACCCAAAGGAACATAAGACAGTAAGAATATAAAACGGATTCTAATGAATGGTTTAAAAAAAGAGGCTGAAGACATATGGAGCACATCACAGGGAACTTCAGAAGTCAGAGAGAGATGTGTAAACAGGATGCAGTTTTGAGTGAAAAATAAGGTACTGAAAGTGGAATGTAAGAAAGATGATTCTGGTAACACTGTGAGGAAAGGACGAGAGGACTGGAATTAAGGAAGTCAGTTAGAAAGCTGTAGTAGAAATCAAACCCTGCCACGTACGGCCAAATGACTTAACAAGAGTACCAAGACTATACAATGGGGAAAAGACAGTCTCTTCAACAAATGTGCTGGAAAAACTAGATAGCCACTTTCTAAGAATGAAGCTGGACCCCTATACCATATACAAAAATTAATTCAAAATGAATTAAAGACATACACATAAGACCAAACTATGAAACTCCTAGAAAGAAATATAGGGGGAAGGCTTCAGGACATTCGACTTAGCAATGATCTTTTGGATATGATACCAAAAGCACAGGCAACAAAAACAAACCCAGACAAATGGGACTTCATCAACTTTAAAAACTTCTTCACGTCAAAGGAAACAATCAGCAGAGTGGAAAAGCAACCTAAGCTTTTTTTCATATATTTGATAAAGGATTAATATACAGAATATAGAAGGAACTAATACAACAAATCAATAACCCAATTTAAAAATGGGCAACGGGCCAGGTGCAGTGGCTCATGCCTGTAATCCCAGCACTTTGGGAGGTCAAGGTGGGAGGATCACTTGAGGTCAGGAGTTCAAGACCAGCCTGGCCAACAAGGCAAAATTCCATCTCTACTAAAAATACAAAATTAGCTTGGCATGGTGGTGTACACCTGTAATCCCAGCTTCTCAGGAGGCTGAGGTACAAGAATCACTGGAACCCAGGAGGCGAAGGTTGCAGTGAGCCGAGATTGTGCCACTGAACTCCAGACTGGGCAACAAAGCAAAACTGCATTTTTTTTTTTTTTTAAAAAAAAAAGGAAAAAATGGGCAAAGACCTTGAACAGGCAATTCTTCAAAGATATACAAATGGCCAACAAATACATGAAAAGATGCTCCACATCATGAATCAAAGTAAAATGTAAATCAAACCACATGATCAGCTAAGCACAGTGGCTCAAACCTGTAATCTCAGCATTTTGGGAGGCCAAAGTGGGAGGACTGCTTGAGCCCAGGAGTTGGAGACCAGCCTGGGCAACATGGTGAAACTCTATCTCTACAAAAAATATAAAAATTAGCCAGGTGTGGTGGCTAATTTTCTAAGTAGCTGGCCTGTAGTCCCAGCTACTTAGAAGATTGAAGTGGGAGGATCCTTTGAGCCTGAGAGGTTGAGGCTACAGTGAGCCAAGATATGCCACTACACTCCAGCCTGGGAACCAGAGACCCTGTCTCAAAAAAAAGAAAAGAAAAAAAAAAAAAAAAAACCCACATGAGCTCTCACCTCCACCCATTAGAATGGCTACTATCAGAATAACAGAAAGCAGCAAGTATGGATGAGGATGTGAAGAAATCAGAACCCCTGTGCACTGTTAGTGGGAATGTAAAAAGATGTATGCATTATGGGGACAGGAGGAGGTTAGTGTCAGGAATATGAACTAGACCCAAAATGAGCCAGAGTGATATTTATCCTTTTCCATAAACAAAATGCTAAGATTCATTGTGTACTGTTCCTCTTGAAGTATACAACATGGAGGGTGAAAGAATGCGCTGGAAGCAGGCATCATAAAGCATCACTGTCCCGCAAAGAGCAGGGTTTAAAAGCTAGCACCACCACTTCCTAGCTAGGGAAACTTGAGTAAGTTACTCTAACCTTTCCAAGGCTCACTTTCCTCATTTGTATCATGGTGATAACAATTCATATCACAGATTCACAGATTGCATCTTTTTATTTTTTTAAGAGACCGAGTCTCGCTCTGTCGCCCAGGCTGTAGTGGCACAATCTCAGCTCACTGCAACCTCCGCCTCCCGGGTTCAAGTATTCTCCTGCCTCAGCCTCCCAAGTAGCTGGAACTACAGATGCATGCCACCACACCCGTCGAACTTTTTTTGTATTTTAGTAGAGACAGGGTTGCACCATGTTGCCCAGGCTGGTCTAGAACTCCTGAGCACAAGGCAATCCACCTGCCTCGGTCTTCCAAAGTGTTTGGATTACAGGAGTGAGCCACTGCGCTGGCCTCCGCATCTTTTATATAGTAACTTCAGGATCACGGAAAAGGATTTGCCCAGACTAAAAATAAACAGCATAACTTTAAGATAATCAATAATATCAGTATCATACCGCTGATTCACAAAAGGGCTGGAAAGCTCTGCAAGCAGGCGAAAATTCCCAACGTATGCCAGCACTCCATCTTTCTGGAGGATAAACATAAAACACAATGTCAAGGATAACATTCTAAAGAAAATTCCCAAATACCACAGAAATACCCAATAGCTTCTCAGCATAATATATCAATAGCAAAACAGATCAAGAAGTTTTCTACCTTTTACTATCAAACTGATTTTCTTCATGAGAATACAGAAAGATCCTTAGAATTCTACAGTATTTTTAAAAAAACAGTAAATTATACACTTCTGTTCACTTATGTATATAGTGTCCACTTGTGAAAATAGGTTTCAAGCAGTTGTTTCACGTTAAACAAGTTAACTCTGTAAATAACCATTAGTGATGGCATTTTCAAATTACTGTAAAAAAGAATGACCACAAAGTACTGTGAATTTCAGAAAGTGAGGAGTTTTATAACAATTTAATACCTGATAAGAACTCACTTTTATATCCACTACTAAGTAGAAGCACCTTAAAAATCTCAAAAAAGCACTTATCCTAAATAACAATACATTAGCCTGTGAGCAGAGATATATTTGCTCAGTATGACAACATATGCCACCATGTTTGTTCTGAAAAATATATTTGCCAATCAGAAGATCCTAGGGCTAAATTTAGGATCTTTGGGATCTTTCTAAATTTAAGCATAATACCTAATACATTCCACCAATTTAATAATATGAAAAGTTTAGCACAGTTAGCAAACATTGGAAAGAAAACCAAAGGTATAAATTCTAAAAATTTTACTTAATATACTTTAAAAATTGCTACTAAGTAAATGGCGTCACTCCAGGACTTGTAATTAAATCAGAATTATGATTACATGCCTAAGAAAATAGTCCTCCCCATCCCAATACATTAGATATACATGAAAGTTCAGCAACTATCTTTCTACTGGCTATATCATGCTGCCTTCCAAATGAGAAGAATATGAAACATTTTTTTTAAAAAAACAGGTGAACTTTTTATTTGACGATTTTTAGTATTTATCCATGAAAATTATTTTAGGGATTCAAAATTCTAAGCTAGATTGTAAGAACTACCTTTAACAAGGTTAATCTAAAACTTTTTATAATCACAAATTCATTATCCTTAGCAATACTGGAACGTGTGATGAGGCAGAAGGAAGGAAGGATGGCCAAAGACAGAGACAGCAGGCAAGAGGAGTACTGTACGCACAGGGGTGACCAACTGTTCAGAGCCAACCGGGGCACAGCCCATACCAGTCTAAAGACATAAGAACGTATGAGAAAGAATTATGCACAAGTTTTATTACTTTAACACAGAAATATGAAGAACAGGTATTTATTTGAAATTATTATTCTATACCAGTTTTCTGTTATAATAAATGCTTTTATTTAAATGGGATGGAAGAAGTGCAGATCAATTTAGATGTGCTTGCCTGTCTCATCCCAGACTCGTGAGACACAGTCTCCTTACGTGCACACACATCTCCTCCACCACACCTATATTAGTTTGCTAGGGCTGTCATAACAAAGTACCAAAAAGTGGGTGGCTTAAGCAAAGAAATGTATTGTCCCACAGTGACGGAGCCTAGAAGTCCAAGATCAAGCGGTTGACAGGGTCATGCGCTCTCTGCAGGTGCTAGGGAAGAATCTGTTCCAGGACTCTCTGCCAGCTTCCTGCACTTCCTTGGCTTGTGGCAGCCTAACTCCAATCTCCACGTGGCATTATCCCTATGTGCACGTCTGTGTCCAAATTTCCCCTTTTCATAAGACCAGTCAAAGTGGATTAGTGGCCCACCATATTTTAATACAAGCTCATCTTAACCAACTACATCTACAATGACCCTATTTCCAACTGAGGTTACATTCTAAGATATTAAAAGTTAGGACTTCAACCTATGAATTTTGGAGGGGACACAATTCAACCCATAACAATGCCCAATCCCAAATTCTTTCCTGCCACTGTGCAATATGTTCTGATTTGCTTATCTATCTCCCTAATTTAATCTTCTGTCTTTCCATCTGTCTATATCATTAAATATATATAAAATAACATATAGATTTCCATATACAATAACTTTCCTTGTAACTAACATTTGGGACACTCTGGTGTTGATATCTTAACTGTTCTCATTTTCATTATCTGAACTCTCAGAAAATGCAGTCACAGTATTCACAGTGTGGAAAGTTAAACTAACACTATGTCAACACAAATCACAGCAGTTAACGCAATGGGCAAAGTCAATGATAGACTGTCACTGCTCACAATTACAACACACTTGCACTGCATCAGTGGATGATCCACTATTGAAAACTGCAAATCATAGCTGCCATGATTTTTTTTGTACCACAGGAAGGGGTCTCCTGGGCTGCAGGATTTTCAGTGGTAAAATGGTACAACCAGGAAAGCTCTGAACAGGCCACTCTCATCTTTGTTTTATTATGAATGCATTTAGGCTGGGCATGGTGGCTCACACAGGTAATCCCAGAACACTGGGAGGCCGAGGCAAGAGGATTGCTTGAGCCTAGAGGTTCGAGGCCAGCCTGGGTAACGTAGCGAAACTGCATTCTATAAAAAAATTAAAAATAATAAATAATCCATTTTAATATATTTTAGAAATCACATTTGCAGCTGAAAAAAACAGAGGGATGAGAAAAGCACAACTGTCTGAGGCCTCTAATTTATTCATCATAAAGAGGCACTTTAAAGATAATAAGGAACAAACTGCCACTTACATTTCAAACTCCTTAGGTATTTGGGTGCTTTTTTAATTAAAAAATTTGGTGATTTGTTCAAAGTTTAGGTGAGTTTTCTCAAAAGAATTGCTGGTAATATTTAACAAGAAGTTAAAATAATAAGTAATTATGTTCAATTACAGACAATCCAAGTAAAGTAAGAGAAATAAAATGTTCTGTTTTTCGCTACCTCTATAGTTAAATTCTGTAGTGAATTAGGGCAAGGTAGAACTTTTAAAATAGTACACAACTAGGTATGACTCTTGAGGGGACAAAAAAATGCAAGAAAAAGGTTATTTTAATGAGATTCTTACTTGAGCCAGACATAAACATCTTAGAAATATTTGTATTATAATCCCTCACTAAGATAGATTCATGTATGTAATAAATATGAAGCATAAAAAAAAAGGTGACCTTTTTATTCCTTCAGGATAAATTCTCTCATTCATAACATTGATTTTCTCTCCTCAAAGGTGATTTTTCTTCTGATCTATTTTTCCTAACAATTATCTTTAGTTGTTCCAAGTCTACGGCATTCTACATAACTATGTTCAATGTTTACAGAACATGACAGACCAGACTGCTGCAAAAATGTTATGAGTTAATATGTTCCTAAGGTCAGTCAAAATATCTGTATCCTTCAAATAAATAGTTTTTCCAAAGATGACACCAAATACCAAGATTTATTTTTATCCAACTTATAAAGTATTTTAAAGCAGACTCCCAAAAGTTATGTCAAACATCAAAATATAGCAGCAACAGCCTTAGCCTTAAATTTCAAAAACCATTTTAGGCTGGGTGCAATGGTGCACACCTGTAGTCTGACTCAGCTACTCAGAAGGCTCAGGCAGGAAGATCACCTGAACCCAGGAGGTTCAGGTTGTTTCTGTGAGCTACCGCACACCAGCCTGGGTGACACAGCACGAACCTGTTTCTCAAAACAAAATTTTAAAAAATTCTAAAAATTTCTCTCTAGTTAATATTAACTTTAAAAATAAAAAAATCATGAAAAATACTATGTCTAATACCTTTTTGGAGAGTTTAAAAGATTACTTCTTCCAACTCCTTAAAAGGTAAAGAATTAAAAGTAACTATAACTATTAACCAAAGTACCAAATTAATATCAGATAAAACTTGACTTTATGATTTTCATTAAGTATCAAAAGGAGTCACTGTAAAAATGATAAATTTGATGTTATATTCATCTAAACAACGTTGGACAAAGTGGAAATCTTCCACGCTTTGAGGAAATTGTTTCTTGAATTAAAAAAAAAATTGGGCAATAACATCCTGGCCCTTCTCATTCCTCTCTCCTCTTCCCAAAGAGAATGGTTAGTTCTAGTATTTCTAGCCCAGTGGTTTTCTTTGTGTAGTTCCCAGACAAGCAGCGTCAGATGACCTGGGAACTTGCTACATATAGATATTCCTGGGCCCTGTCCAAGACATAATGAATGAGAAACCATGAGGAGTGGGACCAGCAACTGTGTTTTGCAGGCCCTCCAGGTGATTCCAAGGTCTATTCAGGTGGGAGAAGTGCTTTCCTAGCCTACAAATGGCCAGTGATCTCTCAGCCACAAAGAGCTAGAAACTGTGCTGAGCAAAGGTTTACAAACACCCACCCAGGACTGCACAGCACTCTTAACGTGGACCTGCTACATTCCTCTAGAAGTTTTTCCTGACCCCTTAACTCTTAGCTGAGAGAACACCCAGT
This sequence comes from Alouatta palliata, assembly GCA_004027835.1. Taxonomy (NCBI): domain Eukaryota; kingdom Metazoa; phylum Chordata; class Mammalia; order Primates; family Atelidae; genus Alouatta; species Alouatta palliata. The sequence continues at coordinate 58,195 of PVKV010013566.1, forward strand.
CAAGTGTCTCCACAATCTCTCTGCTTATCTGTTAGAGTACTTAACGCCTTGCAAATATCTGCATTTCGTGTGCCTGATTCACTATTATACCCATAAAGCCTAGCACAGCACCTGGCCCATGTTTTCTGAGTTGAACCTTGCCTTCTCAGTGCTGCTAAAAAAGCACATCACCTCTAAAGTCAAAATCCCAAGAGTCCTTCAGGCCTATTTCTGAGTGGGTGAGTGGATTATCAGAATATTAGCCTTTGGCTGGACGTGGTGGTTCATGCCGATAATCCCAGCACTTTAGGAGGCTGAGGCAGGAGGATCACCTGAGCCCAGCCAGGGCAACATTAGTGAGACCCTGCCTCTTAAAGACAAAAAAACAAACAAACAAACAAACAAAAAACTCACATTTCATTCCAAAAGGAGAAAACCATCCGGATTTTAATCTCATAAAGATATCAGTGGAACAGAATTAGAGCTTATCAAATTTGTTATGAGAAAAAAAGTCTGAAGTTTTAATTTCCAACACTGATACATTTAGATTAGTGAAGCAAGGCTGGTAAAAGTGGACAGGCAGGTAGAAGAGGTAGGGGAATGTGGGGCCTGCGTAACAGAGGTAAAACATCTGGAAGCAGGTGGTTAGTGAGCACACTAGCAAACTAAGGAGCAATAGGATGTAGCGTAAAAGAAAGACAAACCAGGGTTATAGCTCTGCCCTCACTAGCCATGTCACCTTGTGCCTGTTACTGAATTCCTCTGATCCTATCCCAAGAAATCTGTAACAAAGGGTTAATACATTTAAACAGGGCTGTTAGGACTGTATGGCCACCATTACTACCATCATTGTCTTCATCACTTTATAAAACATAAAATGAGAGAATTAAAATTAACCAATAGATGGAAGTATCTAGGAATGCCATTTGATACCACCACTATATCCCAATGCTGACAGTAGAACTTCCAGAAATAGTTATCGGAAAACTGACTAGCATAAGCCTTTTTAAAACTTTGGCTGGGCATGGTGGCTCATGCCTGTAATCCCAGCACTCTGGAGGCCAAGGTGGCTGGATCAAGGTGAAGAGTTCAAGACCAGCCTGGCCAAGATGGTGAAACCCTATCTCTACTGAAAATACAAAAATTAGCCAGGCATGGTGTCGGGCACCTGTAATCCCAGCTACTCGGGAGGCTGAGGCTGGAGAATCGCTTGAACTCGGGAAGTGGAGGTTGCAGTGAGCCAAGATGGCACCACTGCACTCTAGCCTGGGTGACAGAGCAAGACGCCGTCTCAAAAAAAAAAAAAAACTTACTCTATTTGAGCAATTCATTATGATAATTAAGCAATTGCCTCTCAGGAGGTGGGGACAGTTAAAAGCAGTTCAGTTTTGGGAGGCAGAGACAGTTAATGACCACAGGCCTGCCGTATGGAGGACAGGATTTGAATCCTACCTCTGTGGCAACTTTGGGCAAAGCTAAATTTCAGTTTCTCCATTTGTAAAATGGGCAGAATTCCATCTTTACAGCAAGACTGCCGTGAAAATAAAAAGAGATGCATCCTGATAGTAACCAGGAAAAAGACTAAAACAGAAAGGGCACTCAAAAGAGGGAAAAGGACTAGGTGCAGTGGCTCACACATATAATTCCAGAACTTTAGGAGATTGAGGCAGGAGGATCACTTGAAATCAGGAGTTCCAGGCCAGCCTGGTCAACACAGTAAGACCCCACCACTACAAAAAAATATATTTTTTTAATTAGCCAGGCATGGCGGCATGTGCCTATAGTCTACTCAGGAGGCTGAGGCAGGAGGATCACTTGAGCCCAGGAGTTAAGGCTGTAGCACGCTATGACTGCACCGCTGCACTCCAGCCTACGTGACAGAGTGTGACTGTCTCTAAAAAACAAGTGAACCAGGTAAATGTTCTTATTATAATCATAAAGAAAAGAGCTAAACAGGCCTACTCCTTCCTGCCTAGGTACAATCATTCACATCTAGTTACCGACACAGGGGTGACCAGGCCTGGGTGATGGGAAGGAATGGATGATTAGACAGACCATTCCAGTCAGGAAGGACCAGATGCAGTGCTAATGAACACTGGTAAATATTTTACTAGAAAAGACACCTTACATGAGCAAATCACCCCAAAAAGCAGTGAATGTTACTTTCTACTTGTTGCAGAAAAACACTCAGGATGAAAAGGAAAATGAATACTTCTCAGGGTAAACTAAACTGTTTTACTGACCCCGTGGTTTTTGTCAGCTTTGCATTTCATCTTGCACAACTCTATTTCACCCAACCCGAATTTAATTGTGTTCATAATGACTTTATGTTCATCATACCGCAGTGTGGCATGGTTGAAACGGCCTCTGAAAATTACCTAGTTTCTATTACCCACAGATTTTTAAATCCCATCCACAAAAGCTCTTCCAGTTTGCCTTCAACTTAGGGTGGATCACCCCACAGTGAGAGCGCAAGCAGCTCACTGCATCGTGGGATTGCTGTTCAAAAGTCCCACAGGGCCGGGCGCGGTGGCTCACGCCTGTAATCCCAGCACTTTGGGAGGCCGAGGCAGGTGGATCACGAGGTCAAGAGATCGAGACCATCCTGGTCAACACGGTGAAACCCCGTCTCTACTAAAAATACAAAAATTAGCTGGGCATGGTGGCACGTGCCTGTAGTCCCAGCTACTCGGGAGGCTGGGGCAGGAGAATTGCTTGAACCCAGGAGGCGGAGGTTGCGGTGAGCCGAGATCGCGCCATTGCACTCCAGCCTGGGTAACAAGAGCGAAACTCTGTCTCAAAAAAAAAAAAAAAA
>PVKV010013567.1:0-29854 GCA_004027835.1 Alouatta palliata
TATATCATATTTTTACTGTAGCTTTACTATATTTAGATACACAAATACTTCCCATTGTGTTATAACTGCCTAAAGAATTCAGTACAGTAACATACTGTAGAGATTTGTAGCCCAGGAGCAATGGGCTACACCATATAGCCTAGGTATATAGTAGGCTATGCCATATAGGTTTGTGTAAGTACACTCTATGATGTTTTCTTGGCCACAGAATAAAACCTAATAGTGTTACTTCTTCCTCCCATGCCAGGGCAGACATTGCTAATTGGTAATGACTCTATTTTCCACTAAGTCCACAGACAGCTTCAGAATCCTCAGGAAATACTGAGCTCCAGGAAGCCACCAGCAATCAATCTGAGTTTGCCCATGAAATAAAACACACGTGCCCTCCCTGGAGTAAAACCACGCATGTGAAAGTTCCTCAAGGTCAGGAACCACTTTCTTACCTATCAGTCAAAATGCAGAGACCTTAGCAGAGTGCTGCTAAGCACTGGGGAAGTACTGAATGAAAGAATGCATGAACACACCTCAATCACCTGACAACATAGGTGAGAGGAGATGACCTGAAGTTGGCCATGTCCTTACTTCTAGTTTTTCCATTCCTTCTCCTTCACTATTAATAACACAGATAAGGCCAGGCACGGTCGCTCACACCCGTAATCCCAGCACTTTGGGAGGCCAAGGCAGGCAGATCTTACAAGGTCAGGAGTTCGAGACCTGCCTGGCCAACATGGTGAAACCCTGTCTCTATTAAAAATTCAAAATTAGCCAGGCGTCGGGGAACACACCTGTAGTCCCAGCTACTGAGGAGGCTGAGGCAGGAGAACTGCTTGAACCCGGGAGACGGAGGTTGCAGTGAGCTGAGATCGAGCCATTGCACTCCAGCCTGGGTGACAGAGCAAGACTCCATCTCAACAAAACAAAACAACACAGAGATAATTAAAATCAGCATGGAATCAGTCATATCCATAAACTGCCAGGATAATTCTTACTTTTTTTTCCTAGAGATTCTCTTTTTTGCTACTTTATATTTTAGAAGGAAGATTTGTATAGCAATCACAGATAGAAAACCAATATTATATGCCATAAACACAGGGGAGCCATAAAAAATATAGCAATGAACCTAAACACAGGTCTGGGTATTATCTGAAAATCATCCCTTGTTTACCACTGATATCCACATGAGAAGCATTTTAGCGTGGAGGTGAAATGGATAGCTTGAGTTAGAATCTTACCTCTGCCAATACCCAGTTGCGTGACCTTGAGTAGGTGACATAACCTTTCTGAGCCTCACTCTCCTCATTTTGGTAAAAGGCATAATGATAGTTCCTATCTCACAGGCTTTGAAAACTAAACGAGTTAATCCATGTAAATGGCTTGGCTGGTAGAAAGTGCTTGATAAAAGTTACTGCCTCAACAAAACTGAATCTAGAAACGTATAAAGAAGATTGTAAACTGTGAACAAGTGAGATTTATCGCAGGAATGTTAAGATTGGCTTAATAGTAACATCAGAACATCAATTAAGATAATAAGCTACACCCATAAAGGTAAAAAAATCATTCATCTCAATACACACACAAAGAGCATTTGACAAAATTTCAATGCCTTCATCATAAAAACAATAAAAAAAAACTAGGAATAGAGAACATCCTCAACTGACAGTAAGTGGCTACAAAAAACTCTTAGCTAATATCAGACTCAATGGTGAAAGACTGAATGCTTTCCCACTAAGATCAAGAACAAGACAAATAAGTCTGCTCTTAGCATTTCTATTCAACATTGTACTGGCAGTTCCAGCCAAGGTAATTAGGCAAGAAAATTAAATAAAAGACACCTAGACTGGAAAAGAAAAAGTAAAACTATTCCTATTTGCAAATAACATAGTCTTATATACAGAAAATCCACGAAAAATCCACTAAAAACTATTAGCATGATAAACAAGTTCAGCAAGTCTGTAGGATACAATATGAGCATATAAAAATCAGCTATATCTCTATATACTAGCAATGCACAATATGAAAAGAAAATTGGGAAAACAATTCTATTTACAGTCGCATCAAAAAGAATACAATACTTAGGAATAAACTTAACAAAATAAGTGCAAAACATACATTCTGAAAGCAATAAAACTTTGCTGAAAAAAAATTAAAGAAGACCTAAATAAATAAAAGGATATCCCATGTCCATGGGCTGGAAGACTTATATTTTTAAGACAGCACTACCTAAACTAATCTACAGATTCAACATAATCTCTATCAAAATCTCATCTGGCTTCTTTGCAGAAATTGACAAGCTGATCCTAAAATATACATGGAATTTCAAGGGACTCACTCAGGATAACCAAAACAATCCTGGAGGTGGGAAGAACCTAATAGAACTGGAAGACTCACACTTCCTGATTTCAAAATGTCCTCAAAGCTATAGGAATCAAAACGGTGTGGTATTACCATGAAGACAGGCAACAAACAATGATAAATTAATGGAGTAGAACTGAGAATCCAGAAATAAACCCTCACATTTATGGACAATTGAACTTTGACAAGGATAACAAGAGATGGAGAAAGTATATTCTTCTCAAAAAATGATTCTGGGACAACTGGACACTGGATACCCACATGCAAAATTTGTTTTATGGTGTCAAGTATATCCTCACACCACATAATAAATTATCTCAAAATGGATAAAAGATCTATGTAAGAGCCAAAACTATAAAACCACAGAAGAAAACTTAAAAATACATCTCTGTGACCTTGAATTATGTAATAACACCAAAAACACAAGCAACAAAATAAAAAATAAACATCAAAATTGAAAACTTTTGTGCTTCAAAGGACACCATCAAGAAAGTAAGACCACAGAATAGAAGAAAATATTTGCAAATCATGTATTTGCTAAATACATAAAATATGTAAGTAATTCTTGGCTGGTCACAGTGGCTCATGCCTGTAATCCTAGTACTTTGGGAGGCTGATGGGAGAGTCACTTGAAGCCAGGAGATTGAGACCAGCCTGGGTGACATAGCAATACCCTGTTTCTACAAAAAGTTTTTAAAAATAAAATAAATTTTAAAAAATGAATTCCTAAAACTCATTAATAAAAAGACAACCTGATTTTAGAAATAGGCAATAAACAGACTTTTCTCCAAAGAAGATATATACATAGCCAATAAGCACATAGAAAGATTAATACCCTTAGTCATTAGGGAAATATAAATCAAAACCACGAAACCATTTCATATCCGCTAGGATGGCTATAATGAAAAGTGTTTTACTTTTTCCTTTCTAATCTAGATGTCTTCAGTGTATAAAAAACAAGTGTTGGCAAGGATGTGGAGAAACTGGGAACACCATTACTAGTGGGAATGTAAGATGGTGCCGCAACTTTGGAAACTAGATTGGCATTTCCTCACATTTTTAAACAGAGTTACCATTTGATGTAGCAATTCTACTCCTAGGCATAACCCATAACCCCAAGAGAAATGAAAACATATGTCCACACAAAAAACTTGTACATGGATGTCCACAGCAGTATTTATTTATAATAGCTAAAAAGCAGAAGTAACTAAAATATGCATCAACTGATAAAGTATGGTATAGCCATATGATGTATTTTTCAGCTATAAAAAGGAATTAAATACTGATATTGCTACATCAATGAACCTTGACTATATTATGCTAAGTGAAAGAAACCAGTCATAAAAAAATCCCATGTTGTATGACTTCATTTATTAAATATGCCCAAAATAGGCAAATCTATGGAGACTTAAAGCAGATTAGTGGTTGCCTAGGGCTGGGGTTGGGGAAAATAGGTGGTGCTGCTAAAGGCAATGAGGTTTCTTTCTGGGGCGCTAAAATGCTCTAAAACTGACTATGCTTATGGGTTGTACGACTCTGTGAATATACCAGAAATCACTGAACTGTATTGTTTTTTTAGACAGAGTTTCATAATTGTTCTCCAAGTCTGAGTACAATGGTGTGATGATCTCTGCTCACTGCAACCTCTACCTCCCTGATTCAAACGATTCTCCTGCCTTAGCCTCTGGAGTAGCTGGAATTACAGGCACCTGCCACCATGCCTGGCTAATTTTTGTATTTCTAGTAGAGCCAGGTTTTTGCCATGTTCTGCTCACCTCAACCTCTACCTCCCTGATTCAAACGATTCTCCTGCCTCAGCCTCTGGAGTAGCTGGAATTACAGGCACCTGCCACCATGCCCGGCTAATTTTTGTATTTCTAGTAGAGCCAGGTTTTTGCCATATTGGCCAGGCTGGTCTTGAAATCCTGACCTCAGGTGATCCACTCACCTCGGCCTCCCAAAGTGCTGGGGTTACAGGCGTGAGTCACCGTGTGTGGCCTGAACTGTATTTTTTAAATGAGTGAATTGTACAGTATGTGAACTACATTTCAATAAAGCTGTTACTAAAAGTTAGTATTTTTTAACTACTTTTTGGGAAACTCCCTGTTAGCAAAAACTAACGGGGACAACAGGGGAGGAAAAGAGCAATAGATAAAATCATACCACCCCACGGAGTGACCCCGTAAACTGCAGGGGTGAACTGGGCCACACGGGGTGGGCCCAGCTAGCCTGTTTGTTCCTTCCCCCAACACCACCTGTTTTGGTTTCTCTGCCATCTCTCAGGTCCTGGGGCTGCCCCACCCTTAAGTCAAGACTCCTCATTAATAGAGGCATCTGAGGTGGGTGGGGTGATAGGCTCTGAGGTTTAGAATGAGAGCAAGAAGGAAGTCTAGCTCTCTTCTACTGATGAGGACACCGAGGCTCAGAAAAGAGAAGGGACTTGTGCAAGGTCATTGGGTAGTTAGGGGTAGAGCTGGGGTTAACACTGCAACCTCCTGAGAAGACCAGGGAATGCAACAGAATGACTCACATGACACAGATCTTTAAAAGAAAAGGACACGGCCGGGCACAGTGGCTCACGCCTGTAATCCCAGCACATTGGGAGGCCGAGTGAGGTGGATTATCTGAGGTCAGGAATTCAAGACCAGCCTCACCAACATGGTAAAATCCTGTCTCCACTAAAAATACAAAATTAGCCGGGCATCGTAGCACATGCCTGTAATCCCAGCTACTTGGGAGGCTGAGGCAGGAGAATCACTTGAACCTGGGAGGCAGAGGTTGCAGTAAGCTGAGATCGCACCATTGCACTCCAGCCTGGGGAACAAGAATGAAACTCCGTCTTTCAATAAATAAGTAAGTAAGTAAGTAAGTATTGCAACAAAAATTCTGCAACAAAACTAAAAGTGCTCTAAGAAAGGAAATACAATCAAAGAACATTACTTGGCCCTCTGTGATCATCATATACCTTTTAATAATGTAAACACTTTAAACCTGATTTAAGTTAAAATAGAGCTTTCTATCTTGAGAGATAGGGGCAGGGGAGGAAAGGAGGGAGATGGTGTAAGAAAGTGAAATCTCCATCCATCACAGCAGGAAGTAAATAGACAACGTGCAGAATAGATAAATCAAGAAACTGCAGTGTAAGCATATCATGTAGAGATCTGGAGGCAGCTATTAGAAGAAACAGTGAGTTAAAAGCAGCAGCCTCTGAGGGAGGGTGGGCGCTGGATAGTTGTTTTTCATTATAAGGTTTTCAATACAATTTGATTTTTTAAAACATGGGTATGTACTGTTTTGACCAAAATTTAATAATTTACTTTAGAAGACAACCACCCAAAGTCTCTTTGCTGGCAGTTCAGACACCTGGCTGGTGCCCAGCACTGACTGACAAGGCGGTCTTTGCTGTTTCAGTTCCTTGCTGCCTGTCTTATGGGACCAGAGATCCCATCACCTGCAGCTTCTCTACACACAGGGGACCTGCAGTCAGAGCCGAGAATCCAATTCAGCCTTGACCTGGGCCTCTGGAGAAGGCCTACCCTCCCCGTTGTTTCTGAGTAGGCAGAGAAAAAGATCTTGGTGGGGGCTAAAGAGCTTGTCACTTCGTTGGTGGTTTTGCCCAGCTGCTTCCTGTGTTGTTAGGGTTGAGGCCGCCTTTCTGGTGACACCAACCAGGCAGATACCAGCAGCTCAGGGGAATGGCCCTCATGCTCTCAGGAGGGGAAGTCATGCCACCAAGGTGGCTTGCTGATTTGCTCCTGCTGGGGCCCTGTGCGCTGTTCCATGAGGAACACCAACATGACACCTCTGCAGGGAGAGGAGCTGCCTCTCAGAGGCATCCACTAAAACTCACAAAGGGAAGCCATGCATCTGTTATGGAAACAAAAAGCAAGACTTCAGGTCTGGTCACCAGATTGGAGCACGTGGAACTCAGTTTCACTGATGTGAAACTGTAACTTGAACCTTGGCTCAGTATGAAGACAAAGGCCCCCAAATCACCTTTTCACTCACTCTAAAAGGGCAGATTTTTCTGTCTGTAAAATATGGAGGTTAACCTTGGTTCTCTTGCAACCATGAGGTCAAAACCTGCACTGTGAAGGTTACTGTGGGTAACTTGTGCTAATAATAGCTTCAGCACTGAGTTTGCAGACAAGGTATGTTTTATTGTATATGAGGAAAGGGTTCAAGGCCTCTGCATGATATTATTGCTTGCATGTTCATCTCTTCCCTTGAGCAGCAGGAACGCAGCAGATTGTGGGGTTGGCTATAGGGGCTGACATGTTGAGCATATCAATCTTGTTCATGATGTGTACTAAAAAACAACAACAGCAACCACTTAAGAATCACTGGATTTGGGCCTCTCTCAGGGCCCCTCCAACTCTAAAGCAAATGACCTTGACTGCAGTTGAGACATTCCATCCAAAGGGCTTCCTTAAAGACCACATGTTAAGGATCACGCAGACCATTCACTGTGGCCAAGGTGTACAGGGCACCTTAAACCTGTCCAAGGACATTCTTCTTTGTGCCTTTGCTCAGACTGTCTCCACTCCCTTAAGGACTGTCTTCTCTCCTTCTCAAATCCTATTAATCTATCAAGGCCCAAGTCAAGGTATGCCCCTTCCACAAAGGACTGACCAGGTAAGCCCCCACAATGACCTTCATTTCTCTCATTCCCTTAGAACTCACAGTCTAGAGTTCACAGTTTTTAACCGCACTACAAACTGCTTTATATTACACTAATTCTTTGGATCACTAAGAATGCCAAGGATAGTCATCTTGTCTGTGTTTGACCCATAGCAATCAGCACAGAAGTAGACACACATCGGGAATTACCTGCTTATTAATACTTCAGGAATGATTTGCTGAATGCATGAGCCAATGACCAAAATTCTTCTAGTTTAAAAAAATTAACAAAAAATTTAAAATATCATGCTTCTCTAAGATCCCATATCTAAGTCTGCCTTATTACTATAAGAATCTGAGGAGACTTCTTTAGAAAATCCTTCTGTCCCAAATCTAAACTTCAAACCCTAAGAAGCAAGTCCTCTCTTTCCCATATGGAAGTATAACAGACTTGAAGGTAGAAGGCTGACCTCTAGCTCTGAATTCTTATCTCACCATTCATATCTTGCTAAAATAAATCTTAAAACATCACATTTTAAAAGCACAAATAAAAAATACTACTCAGATATTCCTTAAGAGTTATTGCATGTCTTCTCCGAGGGTCGGCACTCCAAATTCTCTCTGATCTGAACCAGGCCTTCAGCGAAGTTAGACAATCCTCTCATTCTTTCTCAGCTGATTTCTTATTCCACCCACAGAGGCAACTGGTCCAAATCCCTCAAGTCTCCTGAAGTTTCCTAACCAGTCCACCACCTTTATTTCCTGCAGAGGACCTCACCTCCTGCCCTACTTAGAAAACAGAGACCACAGAACATAGACAGACTAAACATACCTCTGTTTTACCTGGAGATGAAAGCCTGAGAATGCCTGCTCTACAGTGACCAAATAATGATGCAAACAGAATCAAAAGGCCTACTGATGACGTCGTCATTGGGTCTTTCCCAGGCATTTTGCCAGAAGGTCCTCTTTACTTTCCTCTCTCACTGCCCGTTTCTGAGTTGCCCTAAGTCTATCAAAAGGCCACACAACCAGAATGATCCCTGCAAGAAATTCTGCCTGAACTCAAGCTCTGCCTTCTCAAAACACTTTCATTCAGGAATTTGCACCCTCTGTTGCCAGGGCCCAAGAAGCATGGCTTAAACGGCTGTTCTTTGAGGTACATCACACACAGCCCTTAGATAAAGGCCATGGCTAGAAAGCCAAGAGCGAAGCTCTTTGCATCCTGGGAGGCGTCCCACACCCACAGACTGAATTCTGAAGTGTCTTTGTACAGATAAGGCCATCCAGGGGCCTTGACAGAATCTGTGAATCACAAAGTGCCTTTCAGCTTCCCATTGGCTCGACAGTACAGAGAGGCCACAGATCCATCTTAAATTAACACACAATATATAATTAATAAACTGTCGCTTAAGGAATGGAGGGCATTTACCCAAAAGAGTCACACATTCAGAAGTCTCCTTAATTCCATGGTCTTTTTTTCTCAGACTGGGATGCACAGACATTCTCTCATTTGCAGGCTTCCATGATGACAGGCAGGTGACAGCTGGGCAGGCTGCCTTCCATTGCTCAATTTTTAACATGAGAGAGGTAGTGGCTGGCTTAAAGGCACACAGCACGTCAGGGATAAATCCTGTGTCCCATGCTCACTGTGCTGCTGTCTGCCCTGGAAGCAAAGCATGCCCTCAACATTTCTGGATGGTTGCAAAATGCTAAAGAGGTCCTTCCTCAACTCTGTGTGTTGAAATGTGAGAATGGCCCTGGGCTTCTGCTTGGCTTCCTCCCTCCCCCTTCTCTCTGCCTACTCAAGTTCTACCCACCTCCCTTGTGCTACTTAAGAGCACTTCCCACATGAAGCCCTTCGCTTCATCCCTTATCATTCTTAGCTTTCCCTCCCTTTGGCAGGTAAACTTGGGGCTGGATTTACTGGTCACAGAGACTAACCACCCTCAAAAAAGCAAAATTCAGGAAAGCCCATGGAGGTAGAGCTGCTGGTAAAAGCCAAGGGTTGATTACATACATGAGCCAAATTCTTAATGACTATGTAATGAACACATGATAACAATAAATATATAAATATGAGAAGCTGTGGTGGCTCAGGCCAGTTGTCCTGGCACATAAGGAGGTGAGTCTAGGCATTCGAGGCCAGCCTGAGCAACACAGAAACCTCTCATCCATTAAAAACAAAATGAGACAAAACAAAACAAAAACAACTGCGTGTGGTGGCTCATGCCTATAATCCCAACACTTTGGGAGCCTGAGGCGGGCGGATCACGAGGTCAGGAGGTCCAGACCAGCCTGACCAACATGGTGAAATCCCATCTCTACTAAAAAAAAAAAAAAAAAAAAAAAAAGAAATACACAAATTAGCTGGGTGTGATGGTGTGCGCCTCTAATGCTAGCTACTCAGAAGGCTGAAGCAGGAGAATCGCTTGAACCCAGGAGGTGGAGGTTACAGTGAGCCAAAATCATGCCACTGCACTCCAGTCTGGGTGACGGAGCTAGACTGTCTCAAAAAAAAAAAAAAAAAGATAGTATTTACGATATGCTAGGCATTCCGCCTGGCACTTTCATGCACCCTACAGGTAGTAAGAGCATCCAAAGATATTTTAGTTCCTTTCCCACCACAGCGGGTCCCCCACCCCCATTCACTGTCTAAAAGGCAGCAGCCTGCTCCCCTCTTCCCAGCATCTCACTACTGATGCAGGGGCCATCCTCTGGACCCTAGGCATGGCTTTGCTCCTCAGAATGACAAGACCAAAGGCCTTTCATAAAGACTCCAATGAGGTAACTGATGTCTGGCTTCGTCAGCAACAAGTGAGTAATTAATACCTGCCGGTAAAGAAATAAGACTCATTGTTATGGTGGCCACATGTAGGCTACAAAAGGCCATTTTGTGACACTCTTGGTGGACCCCTGGGCCAACAGTGGTCAAAAGAAACAGGATGAGAGTGTAGTCCCATCCTTAAATGTGGGGACTGGGGCCCCCTGTACTGTTTTCCAGGAGTGCTGTTCCTGTTAGTTTGTTACCTATTCATTATCTCATTCAGAGCTTTCTGGTCGATGACAGCAGCAGAGGCCCACTGAACATCGGAGAGGGCGTGATTTATCAGAGGGGACACGTGGTGTTCTCCTGGGGCCTTTTACCAGTTTTTGAATGCATGTCTACTTTCTTCTCTGGGCCAGCATTTGATTTAAGTAAAATCCTCCAACCCCACTGGGCTGTACATCTGACTCTTGGCCTAATGCCTAAAGCAAGTTTTTCCTTTTTCATTTTCCACAGAGACTGAACAAGGCAGCCTTGCGTGCCTACAGAACCGGTCAGAACTGGCCAGGAAATATAATAAAGAAGCTTAGTGAGCAAAGAGCTAATGCCCCAGCCAGAGGCTCAGTGTGTAGAACTAGCTAGAGGCATCAGCTTTGTAAGCAACAACACTCTCTTCTTGAGTTCTAATCATTGCCTTGGCAAAGGGCAGCCAATGCCAACGAGTAACCCTGTGTACCCAAGTTTCACATCCTGAAAGTGGACACTGGGTGCTCAACAAATGCCTTCTGGTGGCAGTAACCCCTGACGAGTTAAACATGCACTCAACCACGCACATGCACACACACCCTTACAGCATTCCTGCCCGAAGGGCCAAAGCTGCCCTTGCCAAATACAGAGCTGACAGCTGCTAGATATTGTCATTTCAGGGACCTGTTCCCAAAAGAACTACCCAGCTCCCCACCTCCACTTCCAGGCCCACTGTTTGAAATTCCATTAGTGACAGCAAGTATTTCTACATTGTTTCCCATTAAAATGCCTCCATCCTGTTTCTTTTCTGGTCAAACGACTTGTAAAGCACCTGCTCGGCATCATATGCGATTCTTCGGTATTTAGCTCTTCAAGATAAACACAGTCATTGGCTCCTTTCTTGAAAACAATTTCTGACACTGGAGAATGGGGGAAGGGCAGGGCACTGTATGGAAGTGGAGGTGGAAGGCCACCAGGAGGGCCACAGAGAGAGGGTCTAATGATGGAGAAAACAACCGCCAAGGCCTTCACAGGCCTGCCTATAGATACGGACCTAGATTTTTGCCCATTTTGCCCTAGATGAGAGCCCCAGGTTGCTGGCATGGCCTGTATCCAAGAGTAAGGTGAGACCCACTGACCTAACTGGGACACAGACAGGAGGCAGAAAATGGGAACACAGGAACCAATACTCTCCTGATCTGGCCCTCCTGCCTGCAGGACTGCCTCCGTCTCCCTGCCCATGCTGAGGGCACAGGCACCCAGGAATTAGCAGAAAAAGATCCCTGTCCCATTCTCGGCCTAGCTGGAAGCACAGCTGATGGCTCATCAACCCTGGTGAGTGGTTCCAGCTGGGGAAAGTAGGCAATGAAGTCAAAGTCGGATTCCCTGGGCTGGGGAGGCACCGGGACTGCCAGTGTCGTTTCCAGCTGGGTTCTGGGTATAGAGAGCCATGCTTCTGTGGGCTATGCTACCTGCCCCCATCCCCAAGCAGAGAGCACCTCCTCCTCTTCTTTTGCACATAGGTGAGCTTTCCTTTGGGGTGAGGGGTAGGGCTGTCCCAAAAAGGAGACGCCACAACAGACAGGTAGGCATTTTCCTGGTTCTTCAGAGCTCAAAAAACAAACAAACAAAAAAAACAAAAACAAAAAAAACAACCTTTTCCCTGAGGAGTCAGCCCACTCATCCCCTTCCCCCACCTCCACCCTACCCGCAGCCAGCCGGGAGAGCGATGCCAGTGTAAGCCAGAAAGCTTCCAAGCGGGTCAGACCTGCTCCTCTCGCATCAAAGCCCTCCGCCCCCAAACATCGCCGCGGCGCCCCTCGCCCCACCCATCACACGTTGTGTGCTCGAGGCGGCTGCCAGGCGGGCCCAGGAGGCTCTCGCTGGCCCTGGGGGAGGTGACAGTGGTCTCGGCGGCAGAGGCGGGGGCCAGCGCTCTGCAGTACCTGTACGCGAGGATGTTGCCGCCGCCTGGCTCGCGGCCGCTGCAGGTGTCTCCGGTCCCTGAGATTAGCACCGCCTCCTCCCGGGCTGGAGGCTCCGGCCCAGGCCGCGCACCTGCTGCTGCGGCTCCCCAGCAGCCGCGCCGGAGCTCCGCGATGCGCCTGCGCCTCCCGGCCAGAGGGTCCGGACCGCGGGACGCGCGGAGGGCACGAGGGGGAAAGGGGCCGCGTGGGGCCTAAGGCCCGGCCTCGCGCTAGCCGGCACGCAGCGCCGAGCGCCCCCCGCGGGCCGGGAGAGGGGGCGGCCCCTCGCGCATCCTCACGACCTCATCCCAGTCCTCGGCAGCATCCCGGTCCCGGTGCCCGGCCCGAGGCCTGCGAGTGCCGCTTACCTGGCTCTGCAGCGCAGTTCAGGGAAGGGGCCCGAAGCTACCGCAGGGCCCCGCGCCGGAGCGCAGGATGCTCTACCCCGCTCCGCTGCGCGGCGCCGCGCCGCGCCGTGCTCGGCCCCGCCCCGGCTCCGCCCGCCGCGGCTCCGCCCCCGCCCGGCGCCCGCCCCTTCGCCGCGGCGGCTGTCACACAAAGGGCAGGAAATGGCTGCGGCGAGCTGTTCTCCGTGCTGCGCGCTCTACCGCCGGCGCACCCGGGACCTGTAACTCGGGCTCGGAGGACCGCTCGGCACCCAGGCTTCCTGCCCTGGGGACGGGAAAGGGAGGGAGGGCTTCTTCCACGGCCTCCATCACCGGGAACCACACCGGCAGCAACCCGAGGACGAGAGCTTCGGCCGCATTCGGATCTCATTGGCCCCACATGATTTCCAAGTGCTCGTTTATCAACCCAATCTTTATTGATTGCCTATTCTGTTCCAAGGATCGTGCCAGGACCTGGGTGTGCACTGGTGTATAAAAGACATGGTCCCTGCCCCCTTGAGGTTTATCACCTGCCAGGAGAGACAGGTGTAAATTAACCTAGCAAATATCCAGTTACAGCCATAGTGCTGTGAGAAGGAGCAGGGTGAAGTGACAGAAGATGCAACTGGGGCTAGGGGAAGGGACCTTCCACCAGTTGAGCCTGGTCCCTGATGGGGCTCCTTTGCTCAAGAATAACTTCTTCCGCTCCCTTCCAGTTGGCTGGAGAAGAGTCCCTGAAGCTGCCACCTCTTTAACAGGGGCCTGCCTCAACTTCATTCTCGAAGAATTGCCTAACGGACAAATAGATGACAGGAAGCACTGAGAGAACAGGAACCTTTCTCTTCAAGGCTTATCTGCCGTTTCCGGCTCTTTAAAGAAACAATTATCTGACTGCAGTGGCTCACACCTGTAATACCAACACTTTGAGAGGCTGAGACCGGAAGATCTCTTGAGCTCAGGAAATGGAGACCAGCCTGGGCAACTCAACGAAACCTCATCTCTACTAAAAATTAAAAAACAACAACAACAACAACAACAACAAAAAAAACGATGGGTGTGGGGACATGCACCTGTGGTCCCAGCTACTCAGGAGGCTAAGGTGGGAGGATTGCTTGAGACTGGGAGATTGAGGCTGCAGTGAGCTATGATCCCGCTGCTGGACTACAACCTGGGTGACAGAGTGAGACTCTGTCTCAAAATAAATAAATAAATAAATAAAAATAAATAAAAGAAAAAACAAAGAGGAAAAGAAACAATTCTCATTGAGATGCAGCCTGGTAGGCCAAAGAAAGAGAGAAAGAGAAAGAAAAGAAAGAGAAAAAGAAACAATTCTCAATGAGATGCAGCCTTGGTAGGTGAAATAAAAGAAAAAAAGGTAAAGAGAGAGAAAAAAGAAAAGGAAATGAAAGAAAAAAAGAGAAAGAAACAATTCTCACTGAGATGCAGACTGGTAGACCTTCACACGAGGCTGAAGTCAGGCTGCATCAAATTCTAACCTTGAGACACCTGAGCAAGTCACTTCACCACTCTGCTCCACAGAGGTCTCTGTATCTGCAACACAGGGAATAACAGTTGCCCTTTTGTACCTTACAGGATAAATAATTTGAAAGCATTTGAGACATTGTGGAGTATATGTAGACATAGGAATGGTTTCCTAGGGCCCACAAATATATACTTAATCATTCAGCTATTCCTAATAAGGGTGATTTACGGAGAAGCCTAATTATTCAAGCCCTAGCAAAGGATTTTTGGAAGCCTTTGCTTGCCCTTACTGATCTCACCTTATGTCCCAAGTTCTCAGAATCCATGATTCCTATGGTTTGATCTTGTCACTAATTCCAATTCAAATTGCTATATCAGAAAAAAAAAATGACATGTATATACATACATTTCTGTTCCTGGTGCTGTGTGAAAAGCTGTGGGGGTGTTTGTGGAGAATGGGTTTAAAAACAGAACCGAGGTTTCCTTTTTTAAAAATGTTTCGTTTTCCACCATGATCCTTGGGATTTCAAGTGTCAATGATTACAAATATTAACGATGAGAATCCCAATAAGTCAGATTTTCATTCTAAGGGGCATATTATTTCAGACGTTGTAGTTTTCGGAAGATGCATTTCTCCCTGTTGTTCCTTCCCTGTCTCTTTGCCTTCAGGAACAAGTTGCCTGAAAACAGAAAAGACTATTACATATATATTTGGTTAGATCTTAGGCAAAAATAACTCCCTGACCTCTGAGTTTTATTTTCGTCTAAAGGAGAGCAATGTGGTCTTTTGAAGCCACTGTGTTGGAAATCCAGAGGCTTGCCTTTTGGTCCTAGTTTTGCAACTAACAGAAGAATGATGTTAGGCAAGGAGCTTCACCCCTGTTTCCCCACCTATTAAATGAAGTAGGTTGGATGCGCTCCAACTTCCCTCTGAATGTGGAAAATTACTTGAGTTAGAAAGAAGGGCATGCCCCTCCCAGGCTTAAGGCGTTTCCCTAGCTCCCCACCACCCTCTGAATGAAGCGCATACTCTCTTCAGTGGCCTGCGAGGGTCTTCAAGAGCTGGCAGCTATCTCTCCATGTGAACAAGCTTGCTGAGCTTCAGCTAAAAGGAACAGCTTTTAGTTCCTCAAACTTGCTGTGTTCTCTGGTGTGCTTCACGTTTGTACATGCAGGGCTTCTTGAATCGCTCTTTCTGTCCCCCCATTCCCTCCACATTCCACAATTTTTCCCAGTTTACCTGATGAAGTTCTGTTCACCTACAGGTATGCCTTTAGATGTCACTTCCTCCAAGATTCCTACGTGTCTGGGATAGCTTGAGATGAGTTGTCTGTGTGCCCTTAGCTGCCTGGGCTACCTCTATCATCCGACTTATTATTCTGTGTTGTAATTGTCAATACACTTGCCTGTATTCCACAATGAGACCATAAAATCTAAGGGAGCAGGAATATGTCTGTCTTGCTTTCCCACTGAATCCCCAGAGCCTGGTACTTAACAAGAGTTCAGTAAAAATGGATGGAATGAACACCCATAAGTGAAAATTTTAAACTTTGCCATTGTCACGTGTGGCTCTGTCTACTGCCTTCAGATTTCTTTCACATCCAACCCCAAGCTGTGCCATCAGCAATGAAATGGTAGAGGTTATCAATTAGAATTGCTTTGCTATTTGCAAAGCTGTGGCCCACATGTTGTCCATGTGGCAACATTGCCTTGAGTTTTAGAAAAGCTTCAAAGTATCGAGATCTCAATTTTAAAACTATCAGCAGACCCTGCTTCATAGACACCAGTAATGAAGTATCTGGAATAGGCATGAAAGGAAAACATAAATAATAATAATAATAATGGCTAACATTTACCAAGTTCATTACCTCACTTAATTTTTCACAATTTTTCTATGAGGAAAATCATTTTTCCCATTTTTGTAACTGCGGCAACTACGGTTTAGTAATTTGCCCAAGGTAGTGAAGTCAAACCCATCTTTTTACCACAATCTCATACAGCCTCATTTTCCCCCTTCCAAGCTAAGTCAATGTGTTTACTGATATGCCACCTTATTCCAAAAACATATTAAATGTAAGTTATAGGAATACATTATGTTAAAAAATTAAAAATCAGCAAGACATTTTTAAAAAGGAAGGAAAAGCATGCAAAGATGAGATGGAGAATAAAATGTGTGTAAGACCAAAGTGAAAGCAAAACAACAAAAGCAGTCACGACTATGCGCTACGAGCTTGCTAACACATTTGGTTCTGAGCATTTATGTGGATGGCAGGAAAAGAGAAAACTGATGGTCAATTACATAATTTACATTGGCCATTCTGTGGACAGAACCTGACCACTCTTGCTCAAAATTGCCTCATTTTATTGATCAAGGAACAGAGGCCCAGAAAGCAGAAGGGTTGGCCAAGTCTGGCCAGACCCAGACCACAAGTCTTTCCTTAGGAAACTGGGTTGCCTATCTCTTTCTTTGTATTCTAAAGTAATTTGTTAAGGCGTATATTTGAAACTAACATTTACTAAAGATTTATTTGAGGCGAGCCTCTATGTTAAGGATGTTATATGGATGGGCTCATTTCATCCTCACAAAATTCCAAGAAATAGCCTGTTATTTTATAGATAGAAACTTAAGGACTGTTTTGTGGTTGCGTCATTGCAGCTTTATCCCGGGCTGCTTGGAAATGCATACCCTCTATTCCCTGCTATATTTCTCTCATTTCCCACAACTTGTGAAGACCTGGCCTCTCTGGAAGGTCAGATCTTTTACACATAACTTGATAGCAAATAACATTTCATCTTTATTTAAACAAATACAATTTATAATAATTTTAGATAAGAGCTGATAAGGAGGGACTGAGCATATTCTGAACTGGATTTGGAGTGCAGCAATGTAACTGAAGTACAATGAGTCAATGCTGCTGTATTCTTGCAGGGTAGTGTAAATGGCCCTATAATCAGACCCACAGAATGCTTGGGAGCATTGGAACTTAGGGACAGTTAGGTCCGACCTCGAGCCCCCATTCTGGTACTTAATAATTGTGGGACTATGGGTCATTTCTCTTATTTACTGAGCCCTATGCTTCTCATCTGTAACATTGATTTGATAATGATTTTACCTATTTCAGCCAGCTGCAATGGCTCACACCTGTAATCTCAGTACTTTGGGAGGCCAAGGCAGGCGGATCACTTGAGGCCAGGAGTTTGAAAGTTTTGGCCAATATAGCAAAACCCAGTCTCTACTAAAAATACAAAGAATTAGCTGGGTGTGGTGGCACATGCCTATAATCCCAGCTATGTGGGAGGCCGAAGCATGAGAATAGCTTAAGCCCGGGAGGTAAAGGTTGCAGTGAGCGAAGATGGTACAGCTGCATTCCAGCCTAGGCAACAGAGCAAAACACTGTCTTAAAACAAAACAAAACAAAACAAAACAAAACAAAACAAAACAAAACAAAACAGTATATCCCTTAGGTTCTTGTGACGATTAAATGAAATGGTAATGTAACACACTAAGTGGAGTCTAGTATATAATAAATGCTCAAAAATGGGATTCTAATTCTAATTCTCTTTTTTTTTGAGACAGAGTCTCCATCACCCAGGCTAGAGTGCAATGGCGCAATCTCGGCTCACTGCAACCTCCGCCTCCTGGGTTTAATTCTCCTACCTCAGCCTCCCAAGTAGCTGGGATTACAGGCGCTCACCACCACATCCAGCTATATATATATCTATTTTTTAATTTTTAGTAGAGACAGGGTTTCGCCATGTTGGCCAGCCTGGTCTTGAACTCCTGACTTCATGTGATCCACCCACCTTGGCCTCCCAAAATGCTGGGATTACATAATTTTTAAACATGGTTTGAATTTCAGTGTGATCCCTAGGAAGAAAGTAGAACTTGAAAAAAGATCTAAGCACTAATCTCCCTTGTGTTAGGTAGCTCTATACCCCCAGGTGTGTATGAGTTAATCTCTCTGTGTATCACTACCCTCCTCTGTCAGGTGAGACCACCGCTTCACCGCCACTGCCCTCCTCAAACGGCTGCAGAGATCAAACATAGTCTTAAATGGAAAAATACTTTCAGAAGGACAGAAAAGCAAAGCAAATGAGTGCTTGTGTCACTTATCTCAGCTTATGGAAACTTCTACTCAAAATCAGTCTTTGAGAAAATGAAAAGGAACTGGAAACTTCATGGTCGCTCTACATGGATGTAGACGGGTGGGCATGGGAGGTCAACATAGAGGGTGAGGAACAAAAATCTACAACTGACCCTCAAACTACATGGGTTTGAAATGCGTGAGTCCACTTACATACAGATGTTTTTCAATAGATACGTTGGAAATTTTTTGGAGATTTACAACAATTTGAAAAAATTTACAGATGAACCTCATAGCCTAGAATTAGCAAAACAATTAAGAAAGAGATGTGTCATGCATGCACACAATGTGTAGACACTACTCTATTTTTATCATTTACTACCATAAAATATACACAAATCTATGATAAAAAGTTAAAATTTATCAAAACTTACAGACACAAACTCTTGACTGTGCCTTTCAGTTATGAGAAATGTAAACAAACATAACAATTCAGTATTAAATCATAAATGCAGAAAATTAACTGTAGTCCATACTATACTACAGTGGTTTTGTGGCCATGTCTCTCTCTTTTTTTTTTTGAGACAGAGTCTCACTCTGTCACCCAGGCTAGAGTCCAGTGGCATGATCTCGGCTCTCTGCCAACTCGGCCTCCCGGGTTCAAGTGATTCTCGTGCCTCAGCCTCTTGAGTAGCTGAGATTACAGGCATGTGGCCCCATACCTGGCTAATTTTTGTGTTTTTAGTAGAGATGAGGTTTCACCATGTTGGCCAGCTTGGTCCCGAACTCCTGACCTCAGGTGACCCTCTCGCCTCGTCCTCCCAAATTGCTGGAATTACAAGTGTTTGCCACCATAGGTGGCTAAGTTCTGTATTTTTTTTTTTTTTTTTGAGTCAGAGTTTCGCTCTTGTTACCCAGGTTGGAGTGCAATGGCGCGATCTCGGCTCACTGCAACCTCCGCCTCCTGGGTTCAGGCAATTCTCCTGCCTCAGCCTCCCAAGTAGCTGGGACTACAGGCACGTGCCACCACGCCCAGCTAATTTTTTGTATTTTTAGTAGAGACGGGGTTTCACCATGTTGACCAGGATGGTCTCGATCTCTTGACCTCGTGATCCACCCGTCTCGGCCTCCCAAAGTGCTGGGATTACAGGGGTGAGCCACCGCACCCGGCCTAAGTTCTGTATTTTTAAGTACAGACAGGGATCCAGCATGTTGACCAGGCTGGTCTCGAACTCCTGACTTCAGGTAATCCTTCCATCTTGGTCTCCCAAAGTGCTGGGATTACAGATGTGAGCCACCACCCCCGTAATGGCCTGTGGCCATCTCTTGTTGCTACTGTGGTGAGCCCAAGTGTTGCCAGTATCTACTTCAAGTGCTGCGTGACGCTAATCGTCTCTGAGTGAGCAGTTCATCTCTCCAGTTAATTGGATACCAGAGTAAAATATAGTATCTTCTGATTCTCATGACAAAACATTTTTCATCATGTTTAGTGTAATACAGCAAACCTTGAATAACATTATGAAACCCACATGAAGTGACACCAGTGATGCTGGATGTGTTCTCAAGAAGCAGAGAAAAGGCATGACATTACAAGAAAAAAGTTGAATTTCTTGATACGTACCATAGATTGAGGTCTACAGCTGCGGTTACCCATCACGTTAAGATGAATGAATTCAGCATAAGAACCACTGCAAAAAAAAAAAAAAAAAAAAAAAAAAAAAAAAAAAAAAAAAAAAAAAAAAAAAAAAAAAAAAAAAAAAAAAAAAAAAAAAAAAAAAAAAAAGAAAGAAAGAAAGAAAAAGAAAGAAAAGAAGAGAAAATTCATGAAGCTGTAGCTGCCGCTGTGCCAGCAGGTATGAAAACCTTGCACTTTTGGTTAAATACCTTTTTAGCTCATATTGAAAATGCACCTGTTAGGTGGGGCATTGCTATGAAGATTGCTATAAGAAAGACATACCCATAGACTCTAATATGAGTCATGAAAAAGTGAAATCATTATATGACAACTTAAAGCAAAAGAAAGGTGAAGGATCTAAAGTGGAAGAATTTAATGCCAGCAAAGATGGTTTGATAATTTTAGAGAGAGGTTTGGCTTAAAAAATGTCTAGATAACAGGAGGAGCTTCTGTCGAACAAGAGGCAGCAGATAAGTTATCAGATGCTATTAACAAAATCATGGAGGAGAAAGGGTATCTGCCTGAACAGATTTTTAATTTGGATGAAAGCACCCTATTCTGGGGAGAAAAAGCCGCAAAGAACATTGATTAGTAAGGAAAGAAGCGAGCACGAGGATTTAAAGCAGGAAAGGAGAGGCTAACTCTACTGTTTTGTGCAAATGCAGTCAGGCTTATTATCAGGACTCTCCTTACCTATAAAACTGCTAACCTCCAAGCCTTGGAGGGAAATGTTAAACACCAGCTGCCAGTATTTGGTTGTACAACAAGAAGGCTTAGACAATGAGAACTCTTTTTCTGGATTAGTTCCATCGATGCTTTGTCCCTGAAGTCAGGAAGTATCTTGCCTCTAAGGGACTGCCTTTCAAAGTTCTTCTGATATTGGAGAATGCCCCTTGGTTAACTAGAACCCCATGAGTTCAGCACTGAAGGCATCAAAGTGATCTACTTGCCCCCAAACCCATCTCTAATCCAGCCTCTAGATTAGGGGGTCGTAAGGACTTTAATGCCCATATATACGGTACTCTTGGGAAAAGATTGTCAATGCTATGAAAGAGAACCCTGATAGAAGATCAAGAAAGTCTGGAAGGATTACACCATCGAAGATGCCATCATTGTTATAGGAAAAGCTATGAAAGTCATCAAGCCCAAAACAACAAGTTCCTGCTGGAGAGAACTCTGTCCAGATGTTGTGCCTAATTTCACAGGATTTACAACCGAGTCAATCAAGAAAATCATGACAGAGATTGAGCATACGGCAAAAAGATGGGTGAGGGGCATGTGTGAAGCATCTCAAGATGTGGATCTTGGAGAAATCAAGGGCTAATAGATGTCACTCCAGAAGGATGAACGGAAAATGATGATGTGATGGAGATGAGTGCTACTGAGCCAGTGCCAGGCAGTGAGGAAGAAGATGTAAAAGAGGCAGTGTCAAGAAACAAACTGATGTTAGTCAATCTGGCGGAGGGTTTTGGTTGCTCAAGATGACTTTTGACTTCTTTTATGACATGGACCCTTCTATGACATGGGCACTGGAGCTAATGCAAATAGTGAAAGAAGGCTTTGTATCATACAGAAACATTTTTAGAGAAATGAGAAGGCAAAAGTTCAGACAGAAGTTACGACGTATTTCTCTAAAGTTACGCTGCCTCTCCTGCCTCCCCTTCCACCTCCTCTACCACTTCTGCTTCTGTTACCCTTGAAATAGCAAGACCAAGTCGCCTTTTCCTCCTTCTCCTCAACCTCCTCAACGTGAAGACAATGAGGATGAAGACCTTTGTGATGATCCACCTCCACTTAATGAATAGTAAATATATTTTCTCTTCCATTTGATTTTCTTTTTTTTTTTTTTTTTACATCTGCAACATTTATTTTTTAAAGGAATGGATTTTGAGAGAAAACAACGTGGCGCAGAAATATGGAATAGAAAATAAATGCAAATATAGGCTATTTTGCTAATTGTTTTATAACCACAACAAACTAGTATAGAGAATGCCCTGTACAAAACACAAAGCTTCAAACATCAAGGTGTTCCCTTAGCAAGGCTGAAAATTTCAGTCTCTGATATTTGGAATTTAGGCTGCAGTCCTTGTTTTTGGATGGATCACTGGGTGTCTGGCACAACAGTCCATGCTTTTTTTTTTTTTAAATGAGACAGAGTCTCGCTCGGTTGCCCAGGTTGGAGTACAATGGCCTGTTCTCAGCTCAATGCAACCTCCACCTCCCAGGTTCAAGCGATTCTCCTGCCTCAGCCTCCCAAGTAGCTGGGATTACAGGTGTGCACCACCACGCCCGGCTAATTTTTGTATTTTTAGTAGAGACGGGGTTTCACCATATTGGCCAGGCTGGTCTTGAACTTCTGACCTCAGGTGATCCGCCCGCCTCGGCCTCCAAAGTGCTGGGATTACAGGCGTGAGCCACCACACCCAGCCTTTCCATTTGATTTTCTTAATAACATTTTCATTTCTGTAGCTACTCTTTTATTATAAGAATACAGTATATAATAAATATAACACATATAAAATATGTGTTTATCAACAGTTTGCATTATCAATAGGCTTACAGTGAACAGTAGGCTATTAGCAGTTAAGTTTTTGGAGCATTATGAATTATACGTGGTTTCTTGACTTTGCAGGGGTTGGCATCTCTAACCTCCCTGTTGTTCAAGGTCAACTGTGCTTGACTCCTTCAGTTGATTCTCATATGATTGAGGGCAGCACTTGCTTTGGGCCTCGAGGGTCCTGGTCCTAATATGAAAATAAGGCAGGGGAAGAAGTTGAAATAAGGTGCATTTTTATGCCTGCTAATGTCTCCATCTGAAATGTTCTTCCAGACATTCTCCATTTTGGGAACTCTCATTTACCCTTCAATGCACAGCTCAAACTTCACTTCCCCTGTGATGCCCTTCCTGATCCCTTAGGTGTGTTCAAGAGCTAATAGATGTCACTCCAGAGGGATTAACAGAAGATGATGACTTGATGGAGATGAGTGCTACTGAGCGAGTGCCAGATGTTGAGGAAGAAGATGTAAAAGAGGCAGTGTCAGAAAACACATTGATGTTAGTCAATCTGGCGGAGGGTTTTGGTTAGTCAAGGTGACTTTTGACTTCTTCTATTTTTTTTTTTGAGACAGAGTCTTGCTGTGTCGCCAGGCGCCAGGCTGGAGTGCAGTGGCATGATCTCGGTTCACTGCAACTTCCGCCTACTGGGTTCAAGCAATTCTCCTGCCTCAGTCTCCTGAGTAGCTGGGACTACGGCATGTGCCACCATGCCCAGCTAATTTTGTATTTTAGTAGAGACAAGGTTTCACCATGTTGGCCAGGATGGTCTTGATCTCTTGACCTTGTGATCCGCTTGCCTCAGCCTCCCAAAGTGCTGGGATTACAGGCATGAACCATAGCGCCCGGCCAACTTTTGACTTCTTTTATGACATGGACCCTTCTATGACATGGGCACTGAAACTAATGCAAATAGTGAAAGAAGGATTTGTATCATAGAGAAATGTTTAATTCTCTGTGCTCTTGCTGTACTGCGACTATAGCTTCATCGCATAACCTACAACAGCTCTTTGCAATTATAGTTGATTATTATTCAGTAATTATGTTCTACAAAGTTGCCCTGAACATTGGGTTAACAAATACTGAACGATTGCTTCTAGGGGAAATACAGGGTTAGGTTCCTGCAAGCCCCTGGTCACCACACTTTTGTCAACTGATCAACACATAACCTTGTTCTATGCATGTTTCTGTAAAAAAAAAAACAAACAAACCCAAAAACCTTATTTATATTATTGATTCATTAACATTGAACTCACAGTCAACAATACTATAATTCATATATATCCCATTAAACTTATCAAACAGCTTTCTTGCAGTTAGGAACACTAGACAGCACATCAGCGCTACATTTGGAGGCTGATTTATTTATTTATTTATTTGACTGAGTCTTGCTCCGTTGCCCAGGCTGGAGTGCAGTGGCACCATCTTGGCTCGCTACAATCTCTGCCTCCTGGGTTCAAGCATTTCTTCTGCCTCAGATTCCCAAATAGCTAGGACTACAGACGTGCACCACCACACCCTACTAATTTTTGTATTTTTTAAATAGAGACAGGGCTTCACTATATGTTGACCAGGCTGGTCTGGAACTCCTGACCTAAGGTGATTTACCTGCCTTGGCCTCCCAAGTGCTGGGATTACATGGTGAACCACCATGCCTGGCTGGAGGCCATTTTAAACAGCAAAATCACTGGGAAAAAGTATAGAAATGCAGAAAATCTGTCACTAAATAGACTGAAAAAAGCCACTTGTTTGCAGCATGAGAGCTGAACGCCACTCTGTTGGGCCTCGGTTGAGAATGTGTATATGGAGCAATGCAACATTTTCATAGCTCCACACTTGGGCATGTCATAAATGACTGCAGGAAAAGGCTCCAATATTGATTTTAGGGTTATAAATAAATTTTAGCCAGTAGACAAACCAACACAGAATCTACAAGTAAGGAGAATCGATTGTATCTGTTTATGTGTTAAGCTTTTTCACAGCCTGAGGCCTGTTTTAGGAAGAGTTGGTGTCTGTGCTAGGTATCTTCTCCTTGTTTCTCCAGATTCACTCCCCTCTCTCACCCTGCACTCCGGTCCTGGAGACTGACCTCTATGGACTACCCTACTAGGGCTTCCTTGTTCTCTGCTTTCAATTCGGTTTGACCAATAGAAGACCCATTTGATGGGAGGAAGGAAGGAGAGTGAGGCAGGGTATTGATGCCCCTGGCTTCTTCCCTGTGATGTTGCCTTGGGTTTCCTCTGTCCCTTACTAAAGGTCCTCTCCTTTTTGTGGCAGCACTCTCCAATATTCTCCTTCCATATTTAAATGATCACTCCCCCCTCCCCATCCCTTCAGGCCTAGGGGTGATAACTACTTGTTTCAATCTATTCAAGCTGCTATAGCAAAAGACCTTAGAATGAGTAATTTATAAACCACAGACATTTATTTCTCACAGTTCTGGGGACTGGGAAGCTTAAGACCATCGTGCCAGCAGATTCAGTATCTGGTCAGGGTTTGCTCTCTGCTCCATAGATGACACTTTGCTGCTGTGTCTTCATATGGCAAGATGATAAAGGGCAGAAGGAGACTAACTCCTCAAACCTTTTTATAAGGGAACTAATCTCATTCATGAGGGCAGAGCCCTCACCATCTGATCACCTCCTAAAGGCCCCATCACTTAATACTATTGTATTGGAGATTGCTTCAATAGGAATTTTGGAGGAACACAAACATTCAAACCATAGCATGACTACTCAGCTGTTATTTTCCTCTGTACCACTTTCTAAGGTTCTCCTAAACTGATCCACACAGTTTTAAATAGCCCTTTTGTAAAAAAGCTCTCCTTGAATTATATTAATTTGAGTGTGACATGTTTGGTCCCTAACTGATAAGATATCTTAGTCATCTTTTTATATCCTGTACCTAACAGAGCCATAGTAGATGAACGGTAACCATTTAGGAAACAAATAAATGACCTCTAAAACTCCTTCCACCACTCACTGTCTGTATGATTCTGTTATCCTACAAGCCAACTATAAATTGTACCTTGGGGAGAATCTCAAAGTCATTGGGACACACTCTTACACGACCATACACACACCCCTAGTGTGGTACCAAGGGGTGGCTCTGGGAAGTGAACTTCAGTGCACTAAAATGTCAGCACCTCCACCATTAAAGCCCATGCAAATTAATATATATTCTGAAGTAAAACCATGTGCTTAATGTTCAAATGCAGCTTCCACGCCTAACCCTCTCTTCCTGACCAGGCCACCTTCCCAAGCCCTCTAATTGGGAATCTGCAGCTCCTTCCGCACCTGCTGATGCACACATTCCCTATCTTGCTGAATGGAGTATTTGTCTCTTCCTAAAAAGGGTGAGCTTAGATGTTAGGAGATTCCGAGGAGAGCAGGGTCTGCAGGAAAAATCCACTGAGAAGCAGATCTGTTCCTCCAATCTGCTTTTGACTTTCTCATGTGGATGATTTAGCAGTGGGGTTCCAGCCCAGAGCTGTGCTCTAGGAAGGACTGCATGGAAGCCGTGGGCTTTCTTGTCCATGCTGAGTGGTCGACTGGCGCATGAAATGGCTCTGGCAATGGAACTGGACATTTGGTGGACTGAAAGGCACAGAGTGCTCAGAACACCAGAACCGTGACCACCCAGCCTTTATATTACTGGGGTTTTCAGAGGGAAAGCTATTTTATTGCTATCCAACAGTGAGTGAAGAACTCCAGATTACAATTTCTATATGTCACCCACACAGCAGATGACAGTGAATGATTAGGAAAAATAATATGGTACTGTGAAAAAGGCAGAAATCATTTCCAAATTAGTTTCTCTTCCACTAGCTTTGCCTTTTTCAAATCCATTCACCATGCTGCTGCCAGAATATATTCTTAAACACGAATCACAAATTTGCCCTTCTCTTTCTGTGCAATGACATCTTTCCTACCTATAGGGTGAAATTCCATCTTCTTGGTCTTTGAAAGTATAGTTCTTGCCTAGATTTATAGTCTCATAGTCTCAGTTTCAATTTACCCACCTCTTCTATCATCTTTATCCTTTCTGAAAACACACACACACACACACACACACACACACACACACTCACAAACACTCCAGCAATAGTGAACCGACAATAGCTTTCCAATACATCCTGTCCTCTCTACCTGGAAAGTATTTCTCTTACTTCTGCCCACTTATTTGCCTTATAACTCATACTTTATCTTCAATACTGGGTTAGACATTATATCCTCTATGACAGTGCTTCTTAAACTTTAATGTATATACAATTACCTGCAGACCTTGTTAAAATGAAGATTCTTCCTCAGTAGGTGAGGAAGAAGCCTGAGAATCTGCATTTCTCACAACATGGTGATGTTATTGTTGCTGGTCCAGGGACCGCACTTTGAGTAGCAGGGCTCTAAGAGGTCTCCTTTGATGTCATACTTTCCCTGACAGATCCCATCACTTTTTCTGAGCTCTTCTCTTCTTTGACCACAGTTTTTTTGTTGTTACTCTAATTGTTGTATTATAATTTTATTTCTTTGTATGTTTTTCTTTTCAATCAGACTAGGAGACTTTTTTTAGAAGTAAAGACTATGCCTTTTCCATCTTTGTTTGCATGAGGATACATACACTGAGCTGTATGCATGACCCATAGGAACATTTGATATTTACTTGTTGAATGAATGTTGTTCAGTGATATGCAGTCTTAATAACTGGCTGTGGAAAATGAAACCATGTAACCATTCTTACTTAAGGAAAAGTCCTGCGAGTTTGCTGTTTGAATAAATACGGAACCCAGGCCCTATGCACCATATTTATTAAAACACAGCTTTAACTGCTATACTCAACTTTTAACTCTGTGTGGAAGAGTTAACAGGTATTTGTAACATTTTTATTTTGAATAAAAATAAAAAAGGAGAACAGGTATTTGTAACATTTTTATTTTGAACACTAGCAGTGACTGTACATTAATAAATATGCGTCTGATCCAAATATAAATACATAGTCAAAAGGTACAAAATGCAAACTCTACAAAATGAAACCAGAACCAACACCCTGTATAAGGGAGTTCTCTACGAACACAGGGCACCATTTACAAAATGTGAGAGAAAAACCAGACAGGAAGCCCATGTGTGGGATAGGATATGGGGAGGTGAAATATCTACACATTTCAGTTAAGGCTTTGATGAATCTGAGCTTGAAAAAGATAATACCATGCATGGGGGAATTTTCTAAGCCAAACCACAGAGATAGTCAATTCCAATGTTTTCCTTCTAGACTGAATGTTCCAGAAATCATCTCTAATTAAGGGTTCTCAAAGATAATGTACAATATTCTAAAAAGTAAACAGAGATAATTTTGGATAAGCAGAGTAAAATCATCTTCTGAATGACAGGGTTTTATCTTGAGGCTCTCCACTTCACAATAATTATAATTAAACTTATGCATCTGAATCTCAAGCCAGTCAAAATGTCACATGATTCAGAAAGAGCCAATTGCAACCCCATCCTCTCGTATATCAGGGAATGTTCCTCCCCATGAAGTGTTCCAGAAGATTACAGCTCAAAGTTGGAATGATAATTAAAGGAAGAACTCATACTTCTACAGAAGAATCTTTTAAAGTTGCTTTGAAGCTCATCTATAAATGGCCTCAAGCAACCTGATTGGTTGGTTGTGAGAATTAAAGAGTTCATTAACTGAATAACTCCAAAGTCATTAACATGACCAAGATAAGGATACAGAGTAGAAAAAGGAAAATCCTATTTCAGGTTGGGGAGGGCTATGCCATCAACCACAGAGGCCTGTGCCAGAGCCACGCTATTTGCTAGGGGTTCTATATTGACTTCTTTACTGGTTTTCCATCTTTCCTCTCTGCTGTATTTATTCCCCCTGCAATCCCTTTCATTTTCAGTACGAGGCAGTGTTGAATAGGAATAAAGAATCTGTGTATTGGAGTCAGACAGATTTGGGCTAGAATCCCAGCTCTAGATTTTCTAGTCCCGTCACTTTGGGCAGATGTCTTGGCTCTTAAAGCCTCAGTTACATTACTTGTAAAATGGGAATAATAATACTACCTCATGGGGATGTGAACTCAGAGTGAACAGAGATTTTGCAGGAAAGACTCCTAGTTCAGTACATATTCACCTGGAATATAGAAGTGCTCAAGCCAGAGTAGGCATTCTCCTGCATCTTGGAAGCGCCCCAGTCAGTGCCTGACTGTTTCCATCCTGATGGTCTGAGCAAGAACAGACTCTTTATTTCTCTCCTACAATTTTGGGAGACGTCAAGTCTCAACCTTAAAATTGCTCAACCCTAAACAAGTTTCAATTGCTCGCCGGGCGAACACTAGCCAACACAATGCTGCCCTCTGTTGATCAGGATTAGATAGTGCAGAGAAGGGGCTGATTCCCAGAGGCTGGAAAGGACGACCATCAGAGTCAGTATGCACAAGTAATCATTTCTTCTCAAGATGCTGGCGGAAGCATTCTGTGCAGAAGAGGAGACATAGTCACCTGCATAGCTTGGTATAAAGGATGACCATGAAAGTGATAAAACCTAAGGCCTCTCTGGTACCACATGGTTCCCCACCATGAGATGTTCTCTTGTTCTGGTGCAGACATCAGATACCCTATGCTCCAAGCATGGGACCCGAACTGTTCACCCCAATCCATCCAATGGGTCTCACCATACTCCCGTCAAGGAGAGACGTAGCAGCGTACTCTGTAAAACCTCACAGAGCTGCTTCTCAGAATATCTGGCCTCCTGTTGGAGCAGCTGCGGCAGGAAGCTGCGGCTGACAGCATCATAGCAACAGAGCACACTCTTTCTAACTTTGGTTAACTCACCAGTTTTCTTAGAAAAAAAGTCATGCTCTTTGCTCCCCTTGCCTCCATATCCTGGGATACTGTGTTGTTGGGTCAAATAAAAAGTCCCTTGAACCATAAACTTTAGATTCATGTTTAAAATAACAATAAAAATAGCAATCTGGGTCTTACTCATGTCTCTCTCTATTACTAAGAAGTGCAAGAAATGCTGCCTAAAAGCTGTCAGGTTGAGGTTTGTGTACCACATGTGACAAGAGGCTTGGGGAGGGCAGAGACATCACTTCTGTTCTGGCCCAGCTCTCAGCTTGTGGCTGACCCTCCAGCTGTGGCTTGACTGCCAGCCGTGGTCAGGATGCTGTTTCCATGGTAACTCAGGGACTGGTGCCACAGGCCAGGCTGCCTCTGTAGGGTCCTGGGCTAGTGGCAGCTTCTAATGCTCTATGGGAGGAGGACAGGACATATCCTTCCGCCATTCAGGATATGCAGCTCATGGCCTGGTACTCAGTCTCTACTAAAGTCCTGATTCTGCAATTTCAGCCAGTTGACGCAGCAGTCTGGAGAAGGCTGGCCGATCCTCTGGTCTCTGGAAAGGGAAAAAAGAATGCTGTAAGTTCCTTGCATCTGTGTGTCATAGGTAAATCCAAAACAAACCAGAATTTAATAGCAGCATCCCTTGCAGATTTTTATATGCGCTTCCATATTGACTCTTCCATATACATTGCCCTAGTTGTTAATAGCAGGTATTATGGAATCCAGTGGACTAGTGTTCAACCTCAGTTTTACCACTAATTAGCTGTGTGACATTGAGCAGGTTACTTAACCTCTTTGACCCTCAGTTTTGTCATTTGTAAAATGGGGACAATAATAGTATCTACTTCATTAAATTGTTTTGAGAATTAAATAAATCACAT
>PVKV010013567.1:29954-61095 GCA_004027835.1 Alouatta palliata
TTGGGAGGCCGAGGCGGGTGGATCACGAGGTCAAGAGATCGAGACCATCCTGGTCAACATGGTGAAACCCCGTCTCTACTAAAAATACAAAAATTAGCTGGGCATGGTGGCACGTGCCTGTAGTCCCAGCTACTCGGGAGGCTGAGGCAGGAGAATTGCTTGAACCCAGGAGGTGGAGGTCGCGGTGAGCCGAGATCGCACCATTGCACTCCAGCCTGGGTAACAAGAGCGAAACTCCGTCTCCAAAAATAAATAAATAAATAAATAAATCACATATAAAAATACATCATGAAATTATTGCTAAAGAACACCAAAAAATGAAATATCTGGGTATAAGTCTCAGAAAATATCTACAGGATCTATATGAGAAAAAAATAAAAGTTCTAATGAAAGAAAGCGAAGATCTAAATAAATGGAGAGATATTCCAGACTCATGGATTGGAAGACACTACAGTGTTAAAATGTTAGTTCTTCCCAACTTGACCTATAGATTAAATACAACCCTAATAAAAATCTCAGCAAGTTATTTTGTGGATATTGACAAACTGACTCTAACATTTATGTGGAGAAGCAAAAGACCCAGAGAGCCAATACAATAATGAAGAAGAAGAACAAAGCTGGAAGACTGACCCTACCTGACTTCAGGACTTACTCTAAACATAAAGTAATAATGATGGTGAAAGAATAAACAAAAAGATTAAAGGATCAGTCCAAATATAGATCCATATAAATATAGTAAATTGATCTTTGACAAAGGAACAGGGGAGAAAGGGTATACTCTGTTCAACAAATAATGCTGTAATAATTAGACATCCATATGTAAAACAATGACTCTAGTCACAGACCTTACTCCTTTCAGGAAAATTAACTCAAAGTGGATCATAGTCCTAACAGCAAAATGCAAAATTATAAAAACTTCCATAAGATAACATAGGAGGAAATCTGGGTGACATTCGGCTTGGGGATGAGTTTTTAGATATAACACCAAAAGCACAATTCATGAATAAATAAGTTGATGATGAATTTTGTTAAAATATTTTAAAAGTCTGCTCTGTGAAAGACACTGTCAAGAAAATGAGAAGACAAGTCACAGAATGGGAGAAAATATTTGCAAGACACATATCTGATAAAGGACTTGTATCCAAAATATACAAAGAACTCTTAAAACTCAACAATAAGAAAGCAAACAACCTGATTGAAAAATGGGCAAAAGATCTGAATAGATATCACCAAGAAGATACACAGGTGGCAAATAAGCATATGAAAATGTTCTTAACATCGTATGTTATTAGGAAAACGCAAGTTAAAATAATGATGTAATATAACTACACATCTATTAGAACCACTGAAATCCAAAACAACAAATGGTAATGAGGAACTCTCATTGCTGGTGCGAATGTAAAATAGTACAGCTACTTTGGAAGATATTCTGGCAGCTTCTTAAAAAGTTAAACATAGCCTTACCATATGATTCAGCAAGCATACTCTTAGGCACTTACCCAATGGAGTTGAAAATTTATGTGCATAAAAAAACCTGCACATAAACATTTATAGCAGCTTTATTCATAATCGCTTAAAACTGAAAGCAGGCAAGATTTCCTTTAGTAGGTAAATAAACAAACTGTGGTATATCCACACAATGGAATATTATTTAGCAATAAAAAGAAATGAGCTATGAAGCCAAAAAGCCATGGAGCGACCTTAAAGACTTATTACTAAGTGAAAGAAACCGGTCTGTCTGGATGCTCACATCTGTAATCCCAGCACTATAGGAGGTCTGAGGTGGGTGGATTACCTGACCTCATCCGGGCAGCATGGCAAAACTTTGTCTCTACTGAAAATGCAAAAAACCAGCTGAGCTTAGCAGCTCATGCGTGTGGTCCCAGCTACTTGGGAGGCTGAGGTGGGAGATTCACTTGAGACTGGGAGACAGAGGTTACAGTGAGCTGAGATCATGCCACTGCACTCCAGCCTGGGTGACTGAGATCCCATCTCAAACAAAACAAAACAAAACAAAACAAAACAAAACAAAACAAAACAAAACAAAACAAAACAAAACAAAACAAAACAAAACAAAACAAAACAAAACAAAACAAATCAAAACAAAAACTCAAACAAAAAAACCTGAAAGCAACCAAGATTTCCTTTAGTAGTTAAATAGTTAAGCAAACTGTGTTATATACATACAATGGAATATTATTTGGCAACAAAAAGAAATGAGCTATCAAGCCATGAAAAGACATGGAGGGACCTTAAAGGCATATTACTAAATGAAAGAAATCAGTCTGAGAAGCATACATGCTGTATGATGCCAATAGATGACATTATGGGAAAGGCAATACTGTGGAAACAGTATAAAGATCAGTTGTTGCCAGGGGTTTGGGGATGAGGAGAGGGATAAATGGGTGAAGAACAGGAAATTTTTAGGGCAGTGAAACTATTCTGCTATTATAATGGCAGATACATGGCATTATTCATTTATCAAAACCTACAGAAATCTATAGCACAAAGACTGAACCTTAATGTAAACTATGAACTTTAGTCAATATAATGTATCAATAAATGTTCATGAATTGTAACAAATTATCACACTCATGCCAAATGTTAGTGAACAGAGAAACTGTTCAGGTGAGGAGGATATTTGAGAACTCTATACTCTTTGTTAAAAAATAAAGTCTATAAATTTAAAAAATCAACAAAAGATGTTTAAAAGAGGAAAAAGAGTTAACTGAACATCAGCTGTCATTATTATTATTGTAGTTAATCCTTATGAAGTGGATAAGATTTGTTTCATGCCCTTGTTTAGGACTTTATTGTTTGTTTCTCATTATAAAGTCTCTATGAACTCGTAGATCAAGCATTATTTAATTCTCTTAGTAAGAAAAAGGAAGTTCAGAGAATTGTCGAAGATAAATGGCAAATAAATGGTAAAGCTGAGACAAAATCCTAGTGTTCTACATTGTCTGGGTTCCACTTTGCTGTTCTACAATGATGTGAATTTTTATTAATTCTCTATTTCAGCAACTTCCCACTTTGGCTGAAATGTACGATTTTCTAACTCACCAAAGACCATCTAAGGCTCAGGTTGATGGGGTTCAACCCATGGCCTGCAGTCCAAGGCTGGGATAAATGAGCCAGCCAGGTGGGTACAAAGTAAGTGGCTCCCCATTAAATTGCTGAATGAATAAAATAAATTCAAATTAAGCCATTTTAATATTTTCATAGTGTGAGTGAACTTTGTTCCCCAAGTTATAGAACTAACTTCATGTACTTTTAACGGTTTTATGATGTCACAGATTTTATTTCTTTTCTCAGAAAATCGAGAAGGAAGTTGGCGTAAGCCACACCCCATCCTCCTCTCTGAAGTTATGCTTATGGCTTGTAACATTATATAGTAAATAAAACAATATTTAAGGTCATCGTCAGCTCCATTAGGGATGGGGGATCTATCCCATTGAAAGACTCTCAAAGTCATGTTGTTGTTAATCTATATTAGTCATCTCTCTTGCCTTATCCTTCTGAGAGGGTTTCTTTCTCTAGGGAAGGAGGCAGGTCCTGAAATTGTATATGACAATGCAGGGGAAAGCACGTCCTCCACTGACCTCTTTCCAGCAGTGATTCATAATCTGGTAGACATGTGAGGAGGCCAGCCGGGGCTTGTACAACCGAAATCCAGTACTGATGTCTTCTACCACCTCTGAGTTGCTTCGGTTTTCATATGGGATTTTGCCTTCACTGAAAACTTCCCACATCAGCACACCTATGAGAAATGGTGAGCACAGCACAGTGAATGACAAAGCCCACAGACAGCAAACAACCAACCTGCCTCTAGAAATTTCAGACTCCTTGGCATTAGGATTCATGTGCTACCTCCAGAAGTACATCAAGTCTGCCTGAGGTTTATTAGGCCTGTCCTGTTTTTAAAGAACTGAAATTTTCCAATCTTTCTAGTGGAGAAGGATTTTCAAGATGGACCCTTTTTATATCAAACCTCAAATTCTGCCACTAACAGTTGTAGACTCAAACGCCAACATGCAGTATGTAAATGAATGGAGTGCAGGAAGTGTGATGGGGAGAATTGTGGAAAATGAGATAAACAGCTCCGTCTTAAGGAGACAGCATGATTTGACTCCAGCCAAAGTATGGCACATGAAAATGAGGGATCAGAATTGTCACATTTTCTGATTTTTAAAAAGGAAGTCAAAAATTAAGAGGTGAACTTCTTGAATTTTAAAAATACCATGTAGACCAAGCAAAATACATCTTTGGCTCGTCTATTTTTGCCCTCTGATTTAATTCTTTTCCTCTTCTCTTCTGCCTTTAGTAGAAATGTCAGCTTTGTCCTTATCATGTGCTGATATAGTCACAGGTTGTCAGACCAGGAAGACTGCTTGTAAATCACCTAATCTAGCGGTTTTCAAGGTTTGTTCCAGAGAATCTTAGAGTAGACATTCCCAAAGCATGATCCCCAAAACACCGAATAAAAATCACCTCAGAGTCTTGTTCAAGTGGCAGATTCCTGGGCCCTAGCCCAGACCCAGTGGAACGGAATCTCTAGGGGTTACTCAGAGGTGCCTCAGGAGTTGGAAATCCACAACCTGACCCTAGAATAAGAGTGTTTATCACCCCAAGATACCAGAATTTGTAGTGAAAATTGTTTTGAATATGTGCTGCTGCTAAAACATGGTTTCAGAATGATTGCTTTAATACATAGATGCATAGATGAGAAGTGAATAGATGACAATATTGAGTGACGTGCAAAGAGGTTGACTTGTTCAGAATAGCACACCACTAATTAGGGCAAAAAAAACCTTAAAGCATAGAACAAAGTCCAGTGGGCTGATGCAGGCCTGGAGCTCTTAGCCCATCCAGGTTTCTGTTGCTTAGGCTGGCACCCTCAGTTTTCTCATATTTTTTTCATTGATCCCTTTCTATTCTGCATCCATCCATCAACCTCATTTCTGGGCTGTCTTCAAATAATATATCCTAGGCAGGGATGAATTTCAATAAGATACAGCAAGAAATTCCCAGGCTGACACCCTTTGGCTGAATAAACCCCATTCAGAATCAGAAGGTGAATGTGCTGAAGTGGTCATTGCTCCAAATGTCTCATTCTGGGGCCCTTGCTTGGTGCAGTGTGATCAGTTTCATCACCCATAGTGAGATGACTACACATCAGCCCCAACCTTCCTAGTTATACACACTGGGGAGAGCAGAGTCATCCAAGAATGCTGTCAGCACAATTTATTTCAGGTCCACTCTGTAACTTAAACTTGGTCAACAAAGCGGCTGCTGGGCTTGGTGGATAGGGTACTGTTTTAAGTAACAGGTAGGACTCATAATTAACAAACCACTTGGCTCCTAGAAATGAACAGTGTAAAACGCTGGAGAAGACTTTTAAGACTCATTCTTCTCCTAAGAGATTTACCTAGCGAACCTCCCCCTGGTTTCGACTACTAGTAAGCCCTTATCAAACCCTTCCTTCATACTGAATGGCAAAAATCAATCTTCAGCCAGTTCCTGTCCACAGTATAATTCTTTCTGTAATCCAAATCAAAGAGGTTGTCTGGTGTATTTTTTTGTACACTTTAGTATGCACAAACTGACTTTAGGTGACATGACAAATCCAGCAAGAACACTTCGTACATTCTGCCATACCAACACCATTCATTCATTCATTCATTCATTCCTTATGATGGCCTGCCAGCTTCACTGCCTGTTGTTCTCCCACTAGTTAGTACCCCCTGTTCTCTGAAAGCACCAAGTTTTTGCACTTGCTGGTCCCTCCGTCAGGCACATTGTTCTCTGACTCTTCAAATGGTGACAGCTCCTTCCTATCATATGTCTCTGCTCAAGAATTACCTTCTTAAAAAGACCTTCCCACACCACGCTATTGAAAGCAGACCCTCTCTTCATTCTAGTCACTCTGCCTCATTACTGTTTTAATAGCACCTACTTATGATTGCCTGGCCTTATCTTCTATACCTTAGCTTGTTTGTGATTGTTATTGTTTATGATTGTTATTATGATCTTTTGTGATTTTCTGTCTCCCCTCCCATCTCAAATTTAGTTCCGAAAGAATAGAAGTCTTGCTGGGCACGGTGGCTCATGCCTGTAATCCTAGCACTTTGGGAGGCCAAGGCAGGCAGATCATGAGGTCTATAGCTGGAGACCATCCTGGCCAA
Organism: Alouatta palliata; assembly: GCA_004027835.1. NCBI lineage: Eukaryota > Metazoa > Chordata > Mammalia > Primates > Atelidae > Alouatta > Alouatta palliata. Next base: position 36,140 of record PVKV010013567.1, read on the forward strand.
CATGATAAAACCCCATCTCTAGTAAAAACACAAAAATTAGCTGGGTGTGATGGTGCACGCCTGTAGTTCCTGCTACTTGGAAGGCCGAGGTAGGAGAATCGCTTGAACCTGGGAGGTTGCAGTGAGCTGAGATTGCACCACTGCACTCCAGCCTGGCAACAGTGCAGCCTGTGTCTCAGGGAAAAAAAAAAAAAAAAAAAAGAACAGAAGTCTTTTTTGTGGTATGAACCATTGCATCCTTGGCAACTAGATTAGCCCTTGGCATTGAATAGATGCTCAGTTAATTGTTGTTGAATGAATAAAATATTAATACTTATTGAGAGATAAGTATGGAAATGTAATGTTTGACAAAACATGGTCCCTGACTTCAAGGGGCTCCTATTTGAATTTCCTGACATCAGCTTTTGACTTTACAGCAGCTGGTACCAGAATGCTGTTTCCATTTTTATTTTAACCCCCACCACCATGTCCAATGTTTCTAAAAACAAACGCAATTATGAGGGCCCCTTCATTGTTTTCAGGGCCTTTCTTATACAACCCTCCAGTGGGACACCCTCACGATACGATACAGGGTTCAGGGTGGGTAAGGTTGTCTGCATTTGATAAAGGAAACATCTGGCCTGCAGCCCAGATCGTGGGGCGGTGGGGCCCAGCATGACACTCACCAAATGACCACACATCCGACTTGCTGCTATAGCGACTGAAAGAGAAAACTTCTGGGGATGCCCACTTCACCGGGAATTTGGTGCCCGTGGAACTGGTGTACTGATCATCAAGAACGAACCTGGGAAGAGAGTGGAAGGTGAGAACGTTCCGGGGCCTGAGTCCCATTCCTGAGACTTCACTGGCACCACATTCCTCTTTTACCTTGTCATCCCAAAGTCGGATACCTTGATGACTTGGTTTTCTCCCACCAAACAATTTCGGGCCGCCTGGAGAGGAGACAGAAAAACAAAGGGGGAAGGAAAACTGTTAATGGGTAGTCAGTAGTTAAGGAGTCTCCTCTAATCACAGTCCTTTGTTTTAGTGTGTGTTGTTCTACAAGGGCATCATGGAGCTTTACAAATGTTAATTAAGCCTCACAAATGCCTGCTGGAAGTTAAGGGAAAGCTGAATGTGTAAGATCCACTATCAAGATGAACAAGTTCATCTTCATTCTTGAGTTCTAATTAGAAGAGAAATCCATGGTGTTGTCTAGCCAAAGATAGGCTCTAAGGCAACCTGATGTGATAGGAAATGTTAACATCAGGGATAAAAGGAAGAAAGTGTCTCCCAGTTGACTAAAGAAAGAATGGTTTGACATTGTTAATCCTCTTAAAACCATTTCTCAATAGGGAGAGTACATGACCCCTAATTAGTATTATAGAATGTTGCATTGAAAGAGCCCTTAGAGATAACACTCCAGTGTATCTCAGATTATTTTTCTTTCTTTCTTTCTTTCCTTCTTTTCTTCTTTTTTTCCTTCTTTTTTTTTTTTTGACCGACTCTTACTCTGTCACCCAGGCTGGAATGTAGTGGCGTGATCTCAGCTCACTGCAACCTCTGCCTCCCGGACTCAAGTGATTCTCCTGCCTCGGCCTCACGAGTAGCTGGGATTACAAGTGCCCGCTACCATGATCAACTAATTTTTTGTATTTTTAGTAGAGATGGAGTTTCACCCTGTTGGCCAGGCTGGTCTCGAACTCTTGACCTCGTGATTCACCCGGCTCAGCCCCCAAAGTGTTGGGATTACAGGTATGAGCCATCACGCCTGGCCGTGTGTCTCAAATTTTAATGTGCATATCAATTACATGGGGAACGTGTTCAAATGAATATTCCTGAGTCCCAGCCACCAGAGATTCTGAGAGTAGCTTAAGGGTTTCCTCAGGGTGATTCTGGTAGACCTCTGAATAACACTTTTAGACAAACTCAGTTTCTTTCATTTACCAGGAGGAAACTGAGTCACAGAGAGGTTAAGGAGTGGCAGTCATCTCCATTTTGGAAGAATATAAACTGACATGCAGCAGGTGAAAGAGTTTGGGCTGGGATTAGAGCCCAAATGTAAGTCTGCATAAAGTACTTTCCACTAGGACCACTCAAAGTGGTGGAGGAAGGGAGAAGTTGAGAGAAGAAAGGAGATTGTGATGTGTTATTTATTAATGCATTCTCAGCCATTTCAGGGGGACATGTCCCTCGCCCTGGACCTGTGGGTATTCACCCTGCATGCTCATACCAAGTCTCTGTGGATGACACACGCCTCTTCCAGGTAGGCCATGCCCTCACACACATCCAGACACATGCCCAGCAGGGTCTCTGCAGCAAAAAGCCCCCGCTGGCTGCGCAGATAATCCGACAGGCAGCCGTGCTCCATGAACTCAAACACCAGGCAGATGGGGGCCTGCTCCAGGCACACCCCATACAGCTGGACCAGTTTGGGATGAGAGAGTTTCCTGGAAGAAGAAAACAAGGCGTAAGATGGTCTAAACTCAGTCTCCCAAAAAATGCTGAAAATATTACGGTGCCAGAATAGTCAGTGGTCATTTTGTCTATTACAGTTTGGATGAAAATAATATTCATTCCCTCCCCAAAACAAAAACATGTCATTGGAGCTGAGACCTGAAAAATGGCCAGGAGTCAGCCGTGAGTGTGAAGACGAGCAGAGGCCAGTTATGGCTGGCATGTCAGGGACCGGAGGAAAGATGGATAGGAGCTGAGAAGGGTAGGTGGGCATAACCAGATTACGGCAGGCCTTGAAGACCACCGTGAAGAATTTGATTTTATTTCTTTGTGCAATAGGAAGCCACTGCTGGGAATTTGCACAGGGAGATAGTAGCACATGGCATTTGCATGGTATTTCAAGAACACGGAACTGATATTCCCCCCGAGAGTTTTAGTGTAGCCTTGTTTTGACCACTCACATCATGACTTCAGCCTCCTCTATGAAGTCCTCTTCTGACATGGCCCCTTCTTGAATGGTTTTGATAGCCACCTTGTCCTTGTTGAGCCAGTAGCCCAGATGCACCAACCCAAATTGCCCACTGCCAATCTCTTGCACAAAAGTGAGCTCCGAGGGATCGATCACCCATTTCCCTGAAAGAGAGAGAGAGATAGTTCTTTAGGGTTGGCAAGCAGTAGATATAAGGTATTGGGATACCAGGGGACTATAAAGCCCTACCTAGAATTTTAGCCTATTGTTAATATAATTCAAAGATGGCAAATCAATTATCTTTTCCCCACATAATAACATTGGATATGCTAGAAAACTATGAGAATATGTGTGGGAAGGTAACACGGAAAGAAGAAGGAGAATGGAATGAATCAAGATAGAAACTATATTAATCAAAATGCTAAAGAAAGGGTTCTTGCAATGTTCCAACCAAATCTATGTTTGATCGTAACTTTTTCATTGTCATTTTTCACACTAAGTAAATTTCATTTGAGCTGATCATGTATTCATTCATTCATCTCTCAAGAGCATCTGCTATATATACAGCACTCTGCTAAGCCTTACTGGTGGGGGTGGGGGGGCAGTTAAAGAGATGGTTTTAAAGAGAATTTGTGCAGAGGCACAAGCTAGCACGGTGTCTGGCACATGGGAGGCTCTCAAGAAATGTTCAGCAAACAAATACCAGATCCCAAGGCTTAGTTTTCTCACTGTCAAAATGAGTGGGCTGACCAGATAATATCTGAGATCCTATCCAGCACGGACACATTAAGACTACATTTATTAGAATACCTTTATTTTCGTAAGGACGCTAAAGAGTCATTGTCCTTCCCCAATGCTTGGTCTGGTACCTAAACAGCCAGATTTCTATCTCTTTGAGGCAGAGACTCAACAGCAAGCAGTATTGAGCACCAGTAGGTACTGTGTGCCAGACATGGTGCTGGTTAGGGATAAAGAAGCCCATGTGTGGCGGTAGTTCTCAAATTATTGCCCTCTGACCACCTGTATCAAAGTCACCTAGCATGCTTGTTTAAAATGTAGACTCAGCCGAGCACAGTGGCTCATGACTGTAATCCCAACATTTTGGGAGGCTGAGGCAGGAGAATTGCTTGAGCCCAGGAGTTCAAGACCAGCCAGGGCAACATAGTAAGATCCTATCTCTACAAAAAATTTTAAAAAATTAGCCAGGCATGGCGGTGTGTGTCTGTAGTCACAGCTACACGGGAGGCTGGGGTGGGAGGATCGCTTGAGCCCAGGAGGTCAAGGCATCAGTGAGCCATGATTACGCCAGTGCATCTCCAGCCTGGGTGACAGAGCAAGACCCTGTCAGAGAAAAAAAAAAGTAGACTCCGGGACCCTATCAAGAATTGTGTTTTGGTGAGTGTTTGGATGGGAGCCAGGAGTCAACATTTTTAATAAGCATTCCAGAAGACTTTGGTGCACACTTTGGTCTTTTGAGAACCACCAACCCAGGAGATAAATGAAAATTAGACCAGCCTTCTCCATAAGCAACATACAGTTGGGACCAAGGGATGCAAAGCCAAATGCCTTCAGAGTCCAAGCAGATAATCCCAAGTGAGTAAAGCAATTCTGTAGGACCAGGAAACACAGTAGGGGCTGCAGCACTGGAGGTCATGCCATGCCTAAAGGCACTGCAAAGAATTTTAACACTCTTTTATGCAGACAAACACTTCTAGATGCTGCCAGCTTGCAGTTCTTGCAATAGTCCGATACTCAACCAACTAGATGATATAAAAGTTCTAGAAGATGATAGAAACACAGTACTAAGGCATGATTTTCTAATACTTTTCTAATAGCATTTAGCAGAATGCTCTGTACAAAGTAGGTGCTTAATAAACACTTCATTAATGAACTCTTCACTAGCACCAATGGCCATTGATTTGACATAGAGAAGTGTGCTCATATATGTACTTCCCTAATACACAGTGTAAATATTCATTAGTGCCATCATCTCTAGATACATAATATACTTGTTTTAATGGTGATTTGTAGCCTGGGAAACAGGTAGGCTCATGGCAAGTTTATCAGAGTTTGCCTCAGATCTTCAGGGACGTGAGTTTACATTCCTGATTGTACTGCTCACCGTATCTCAGCCCCGCCGTAACCGGGGCTTTCTGTCTCCCAAAACAAACTGGATACCGGAGTCGAGTGACCAGGCCTGAGTTGATTGAAAAGCCAAGAAGCAGTGGTTAGGGCTTTGCTGTAGCAACCATCTAACTTAAATCACTAGGAAAAAATAATCAAAGCAAAAGCTAATTTTATTCTGGAAAACAAATCCCAAAGCCTAATCACTGATATCACACCCTCCTTGAAAACATCCTAAGTGCAGATGGGCAGGTAATAAAATTCCATGATTTCCGCAAGACAGTTTGCTGATAGAAGATATATAATATAATTAAATATTTGTCATATTTTTCTATTTGTATGTTTAGTTATTATTTGTAGTCAGGAAGAAGCCAGGGTGGGCTTTTGCCGGTTCTCTCCCGGTTTCCTGTGTGGGTGCTGATATAGTTTGGATGTTTGTCCACTCCACATCTCATGTTGAAATGTAATGCCTGGCTGGGCACAGTGGCTCATGCTTGTAATCCCAACACTTTGGGAGGCCGAGGCAGGCAGATTACCTGGGGTCATGAGTTCAAGACCAGCCTGGCCAATGTGGTGAAACCTGTCTCTACCAAAAATACAAAAATTAGCCAGGCATGGTGGTGCACACCTGTAATCCCAGCTACTCAGAAGGCTGAAGCAGGAGAATTGCTTGAACCTGGGAGGTGGAGGTTGCAGTGAGCCAAGATCATGCCACTGCACTCCAGCCTGGGTGACAGAGCGAGATTCTGAAAAAAAAAAAAAAAAAAAGAAGAAGAAAGAAAAGAAAAGAAAAAAGAAAAGTAATGCCCTATGCTGGAGGTGGGGCCTGGTGGGATGTATTTGGGTCATTGGGTGGATCCCTCACGAATGTCTTGGTGCTGTCCTTGTGATAATAAATGAGTTCTGGCTCTGAGTTCACATGAGATCTGGTTGTTTCAATGTGTGTGGCACCTTCCCCCTCCTCATTCCTACGCCCGCCATGTGGTAAACCTGCTCCCCTTTTGCCTTCTGCCATGACTGAAATTTTACTGAGGCCTCCCTAAAAGCCAAGAAGAAGGTGGCACCAGGCTTCCTATACAGCAATGAACCAATTAAACCTCTTTTCTTTATAAATTACCAAGCCTCAGATATTCCTTCATAGCAATTCAAAAAAGCCTAACCCAGGTGCCCTCTGGCTTTGTCCTGTAGAGCAGCGTACCCTAACCTTTTTGGCGCCAGAGACCGCATTTGTGGAAGACAGTTTTTCTATGGATGGGTGTGGCAGGACGAAACTGTTCCATCTCAGATCATCAGGCATTTGATTCTCATAAGGAGCGCACAACCTAGATCCCACGAGTGCTGTTCACAATAAGGTTTGCATTCCTACGAGAATCTATGTCTCTGATCTGACAGGAGGCAGAGCTCACCCTCTGCTCACCTCCTGCGGAGCAGCCCTGATCCACTCCTGGTCCACCCCTGGTCCACCCCTGCTCTGGAGCTTACCTCCTCCATTATGTTGGTGATAGTTGATGAGAAGAGGGATGGAATCAAACACATACTTTTCAGCCACATAGTATCGCTTAGGATTGTCATTTGTTTCCTTGATGTGATAGTGCTTTATACAGGGATTGTTCTCACTTAAACAAATGAAACGCAAATGTAGTGATTATCAAGAAGCAATGTTGAGACACAAAAAGTCTACTAGTATTAAGCTCTTATTATCTTTGTCTTGTAACCTCTCACAAAGATGGCAGATATAGTTCAGCGTGTAAGTAGGTCTTGAGAGGTTGGCCCTGGGTGCTTGCAGTAATGTGTTAAAAAGAACTCTGAGGCTGTGTCTGGACCCAGTGGACAGCAGTGCTGTGATGGATTGGTGATGCTTCTTCCACTGCCACAAAATGAGGGAATGGATGTATGTGCTATGTGTTTGCCCTGCCTGTTCTGTGAAATTGGCTGATTGTCAACATACATTGAGAAAGCCTCTCTGACCCCTTCACACTTATTTGACTTTGTGCTGCTGCAGAGGATGAACATAACAGGCCTGACTGTAAGGCGGATTGCCTCGCCGGGAGCTCGGACACGCCCATTCCTCCCAGTGTCTGGGAATTACATCGCCACTCCGCGATCAACATGCAACTCCTCCACATAGCCTCCCCAACACCCACCCCTGAAGCAAACTCCACACCCAACACCTAGCCCGCCATTAAAAACCCCTGCCCAAAAATTTTCGAAAAGCCCCAACAAACCTTGCCCAATAACACTTTCCTGCCCAATGGCATTTTCTTGCCTGATAGCACTCCCTTGCCCGATAAACACTTTGCCCAGTCAAGGTCATTTTTCCCCAAGGCTGCCTGCTCACCAAGAATCCTGCCTGACCACTAGTAGCAGCTCGCCTCCTCCACGTCCTGTGTTCCAATATCCAATCAAGTGCCTTATGCTTTGTCTCCTCAGTTCCCAATTAAATGCCTTCACTCCCTATAAAACTCCTTATCCTAAAAAGTTAGGTGCAACTTCTCTGGCCCCCTCCCAGACCATAGAACCTCGCCCGGTAGATGAATAAATTGGTTTTTCATTTTCTTATACTGGTCTCAGTTTCCTCATTTTAAACTCAGCAATAACCCTTACACTGACGACCCTCCTTAGACAGGCCTGCTTGCATGGTTAGCTCTTGGCTGGTGTTTGGGAACTTGGCTTTCGGGAAGGCTCTTTCTCTAATTGATGAGGGTGACGAGCTGTGCTGAAACTGTTTGCTAGAAACAATGTGCTTTGTGGTAAACACCTGTTTTCCTTTTGGGTATCTGGAATTTTGACATGTGCTAGACAGGGGCTGCCTGTGGAAACAGCCTCTAATAAAAGTCTTGGGCACTGAGACTCTAATGAGCTCCCCTGGTAGACACTGCTCACGTGTGGTCACAACTCATTGCTGGAGGAATTAAGCACGTCCTGTGTGGCTCCAGTAGGAGAGGACTCTCAGAAGCTTGTGTTTTGTTTCCTCTAGATTTTGCCCCATGTGTCTTTCCCCTTTGCTCATTTTGCTTTGGATCACTTTGCTAGATTAAATCTCAGTAAGTCTTAGTCCTGGAAGGCCTCCTAGTGAGTCCCTGGAGCTGGGGGTAGTTGTGAGGAGCCTCGACACAGACATTATGTCTCATCCCTTCTCCAGCATACCTGTGGGATTGCAGGTCACCTCCTGTCTGCAAGCCATGGCAGAGATACTGCCCCTCTGTGATGTACACCGTGTTCCCTCCCATCCCTGGATCGAGCCCTTCCTCTTTGCCCTGCCCTTGCTCCACATCCTGCTCACATCCTCAGTCTTCAAAAAGAATTTTCCAAAGACACCTTAAAAATTATTTGTTTCTTCTCTTAATTCTGACTACTTTGGCTATTGTCAAACAGCTTAGTTCTTACTAATGTTCTAAATAGAAGGGAATTTGAGACTTAGATAAGTTCTTAGACATTGTTTTACAGAGAAGAAACAGGTCCAGAGGGGCAGACAAGCAGCAAGGGTCTTGCAGTCCATTGGCTGGAGCCTGGATGTGGCTTGACCCTTTCAGACCCACGGCCACAGGGAGGCACCATCAGCTCCTGAACCTCGGTTTTTTCTGTGTGAAATGAGCATAGCAATACCTGCCTTCAGGGCTTTTTAGAATTGGAAATGGTCTGCATATTTTCCGGCACATAATAAAGACTCAATTAATGGTAGGTAGTTTTATGAGCAGAGCCAGAACTGGAGTTCATATATTTTTGCTTCCAGATAAAAATATCTTTTTATTCTATGTATTATATACTCATCCAATACAGTGCCAAATATTTTATGTCTTTAGAACTCTAAAATCAGGATGCTAATTGAAAGAGGACCTGGCATCTACCTCCAGCTCTGTCACTTTCTAATTCTCTTCAGTTCTATCCTTGATCTCCGTGGCCTTGGTTTTCTTCGAGTAAAGACGGAAAACAGACCATTTCTAGCGAGCCTCCACCTCTTGCACTATCTGACTTCGTTGTCTGTACTCCAGTGCTCACACACTTCAGAAGTGTTTCTCCCCACTTTGCTGAACAGGGTTAGCTCCATACCTTACAATGGCCTTAGTGAACACAGACACGGTGTATGTTCCTGGGGTCCTGGAATCTCTTACCATGAAGGCTCCTTCTTTGCCCTGGAATGATTAGAAAGAATGGAAGGTTAGTGATCTCAGGAAACCAGGCTTATGCCCCCAGTTCCACTTTCTTGCCCACAGAAGGAGGAAATACTTGGCAAAGAGCAGAGTAGGCCCACGTGGCAAAGAGCAGATTTCAGTAAGAATGGCAACCGTTTCATTTACTCCTGTCTTTCAGCAGATATTTCTTGGTCTCCTACATGGATCCCAGACTGTTCTCGTGCTGACGTCAACCATGAGTGGAAACAGACATAGCTCTGCCCTATTAAAGCTCCCCATGTGTGTATCAGACTCTTTACAGATATTTTCCAACTCTTACCACAACATTGTCATCTGGACATTGGTATCCTTAATTACCAGTGACACTGAGTGCCAGAGAGCTTAGGTGACATTCCCAAGACCCACAACTAGAAAGTGACAGAACTGGGATTTGAACTCTGGCATGCCAGCAAAACCGAGGCTCGGTCTACTACTCCAGGACACCTCCTGTCAAACGATGTTAGAAGCTGCTTCCCTATTCTCTCACAAAGGCACAAAACTGTCCTGAAAACTTCGTCGGTGTCTTAATGGGAATATATGACTTTTTAAAAAAATTTTAGAGTCGGGGATACGTGTGCAGGTTTGTTATATGGACATACTGTGTGACGCTGAGATTTGGGCTTCTATTGAACCTGTTAGCCAGACGGTGAACATATTACCCACTAGGTATTTTTCAACCCTTGCCACTCTCCCTTCCTTCCCACTTTTGGAGTCCCTACCTTCTATTGGCCCTATCTGGACGTCTGTTTAGCACTCACTTGTAAGTGAGAACATGTGGTATTTGGTTTTCCATTTCTGTGTTAATTCACTCAGGATAATTCCTCCAGGTGCATCCATGTTGCTGCAAAAGGCACAATTTTGTTCGTTTTTAGGGTTGCATAGCATCCCACATTGTGTAAGTGCCGTGTTTTCTTTATCCAATCCACAGTTGATGGGCACCTAGGTCGATTCCACATCTTTGCTATTATGAAGAGTGCAGGTGTCCTTTTGGTAGAATAATTTATTCTCCTTTGGGTATATACCCAGTAATAGGATTGCTAGGTTGAATAATAATTCTATTTTTAGTTCTTTGAGAAATCACCAAACTGCTTTCCACAGGGGCTGAACTAATGAACATTCCCCTCAACGGTGTATAAGGATTCTTTTAGTGATAATATATTTCTTAGGCCCTTTCTAGAGTGTGGATTTGGCTGCAAGACAGAAAGAAAAAGAACATTAAGCTCCTGGTTTCATGAGAGAGGTGGGAAAGAGGGAGTGCCCTGAGAATGTAACTTTCACCACCCTGACAATTCTGTCAGCACTGATGAAGTAAGCACTAATAAATGGACATATCATTTTATTCATTCTTGGTGGAAATTAAAATATCTGAAGTCTATTTAAAATACTTTGTATCTAATACTCTGTTCTTACTCAGCTGTAAATTTGTGCTGGTAACATTTGTTAAGCCTGATACTATGATTCAATTAACTTAGAAAAGGTGAAGGCCATTTGGTAAAGGTCAGAGATAGGCAAGATCCTTGTGTGGAGGGCATACACTTGCAGTACAAGGAACAAAGTATACAGAATCTAGAACAACACAAGTCCCTCTATCCCCAGCTACAAAGGTGGTTTGCCTGTGGGCACACATCTGTGCACACACAGACAGTGGGTTATGCTAATTGAATTCTAGAATCTCTGGGTTTAAAATCAACTTTTTTTTTTTATATGGAGTTTCACTCTGTCACTCAGGCTGGAGAGCGGTTGTTCAATCTCAGCTCACTGCAACCTCCACCTCCTGGGTTCAGGTGATTGTCTTGCCTCAGCCTCCCGAGTAGCTGGGATTACAGGTGCCCACCACCATGCCTGGCTAATTTTTTGTATTTTTAGTAGAGATGAGATTTCACCATGTTGGCCAGGCTGGTCTTGAACTCCTGACCTCCATGATCCACCCGCCTTGGCCTCCCAAAGTGGTGGGAGCCACTGCGCCCGGCCTTAAGAGGAACTTGTAAAGATAAAGATGACAAACTGTACGAGCTTCAGTTTCCTCAACTGTAAAATGATCTTTGGAAGGTTGTTCGAAGAATTAAAGTGATGCGTCTAGAATTGCTCCTGTATTTCAGGAGCCTGAAATATAATACCAGGACAAGGACTATTAGGGTTATTATTGGCCATTATTGTCAAATGCTATAGTATGCTACTTGTTGGAAGTAATTATTCCATTGTCAGTCTTCATCTAAGACATGTTGATTGTGTTAGGAGTATTGTTCTTTCTTTCTGTTCGTGTAATTCGAAGGTGACCTTTCAGAAGATAATCTCAACACACGGGGTAAGTTATTGTGAAAAGATGGACTGATAATTCATAGTCTTGTTACACTGCATTATACTTTAAGCCTGTCTCTGACATACAGCCACCTTTCATTCTGGAGGCAGTGCTTTTCTTCTCTCAAAACAAACTAATTATTAAGTCAACATTGAGTCTTTAATGACATTTTAGAATGTTTGAACTTCAGGTCAACCTATGTGTGAGATGTTGTAAGACGTTCTAAGTGAGTTACAGTGTACCCGCCTGCAAGGAATATACCCTCTACCAAGATGGATAAAGACAGAAGAGAAACTGCTGAGATCCAAGGCAGAGTGAGAACAGAGCCACTGGAGAAGTAATAACACTGATAATAGCATTTGACCCACAAGGATTCAAAGGCAAGAAAAACCACATTCCATAGCTAGGGTAAGGGAAGGCATGAGAGACTTCCTGGAGGAGGCAACATTGGAAGAACTGATACGGCACATTAGGAGATGCTTTTTAGTGGCTCCCAAATGTGGGTAAGTCCCAGAATAACTTGGGTGCCACCTCTAGAGGTTCTGATTGGGTAGGCCTGGAGTCCAGGAATTTGTATTTTTAAAAAGCTCCCTCAGTGATGCTTATGATCACTCAGGTCCTCCTTCAGCGAAGTTGTTAGTTTAAAAACATTTATTAAGCATTCAATGTATTCATTCATTCATTCAACAAATATTTATTGAACAACTACATGGTGCTAGATACACTTTTGGGTGCCTAGGTACAGTAGGAACAAGATAAAGGGTTTATAATCTAGTGGCGAAATATGTATGGGGCAGTACCCCAGGAGTTTTAATTCATAAAAATGTGAAATGAATCAATTCATTTCTTAAAGGTCCTATTCTTATTAGATAAAAACACTCTAAATACAACTAGAAATAATACTGCTATTATTTCAAAAGCAGCATACAAAACAAGTGAAAAGTAGCAAGAAAATGTCATTCAATTCTATCCAGAGTCTGGGCTAAGTCTGACAGGGACCCATTGAAGTTTGCCCTCACATTTAACTAAGGAGAAGACATTTGGTAAAGTAGCTCAAAATATTAGTAAGGAGGCCGAGTGCAGTGGCTTATGCCTATAATCCTAGCACTTTGAGATGCAAAGGTGGATGGATCACCTGGGGTCAGGAGTTCGAGACCAGCCTGGCCAACATGGCGACACCTCGTCTCTACTAAAAATACAAAAATTAGTTGGGTGTGGTGGTGCGTGCCTGTAATCCCAGCTATTCAGGTGGCTGAGGCAGGAGAATCACTTGAACCTGGGAGGTGGAGGCTGTGGTGAGCCGAGACTGTGCCACTGCATTCCAGCTTGAGTGACAGAGCAAGACTCGGTCTCAAATAAGAAAAAATAAAATTAGTAAAGAGAAATGTTTCAACTGCCAGAGCAAGCAAAATGTACTTAGCACCTCATAAGAACTGCTGTAATACAGGAATCATCTTTAGGAAGTCATTAATGTAGGCTGTTTGAAGTGCTCCACAGACTTCATTAACCAATGCATGATTTAAAGTAACAAAACTACACTTGTTTAAACACAGTGTAATTCAGAATTTTGGTTAATTTTTCATTCCTCCCAATTAGTTCATAATAATCAAGTTCTACTTTGTTATCCAATAACGTGGACTGGTGGCACCAGGTTTGCGCTGGCTATGTTTGCATTGTAAATTTAACTTGAGAAAGTACAGATTCCCGGGAACTAACGCTGGAGGTTCTGCTTCTGTGGATCTGAAGTGGGACCTGGGAATCTGTGTTTTTGAACATTTCCCAGCAATTCTAATGTGTGTTTCTGGGGAAACTTACAGGAAATAAGTTCTGAGTTGATGTAGAACCAAGGAAAGACCAGAGGCCAGTAAGGACCCAGCTCAACTTCTTTTCCTTTGTGGAATCTTTCCCAACTCCTCTGGAGTTTACCTTGGTTTATTTTACATTATTTGCTCATTCTTTCTTCAGCATTTGTCTTGCTTCTCAATAGAGTCGCAATGCCATGGACTGTGATCAGCCATGTTTGTCACAGGACAAGGAGCAGAAAGTGGCAGGATGAGGGCTGGGTAACTGTCATCCCTGACTTAATCCAACGCTCCCCTTCTACTTATTGAAAAACTGAGGCCCAAAAGGAAGAAGAGAAGTTCCCAAAGTCACACTGGTGACATAACAGGAACCAGAACCCAATACCTGTCCTACCTTACCGTGTTTTCTGTTTTCACTTCCCTTTCTCCCTTAATCTTGACATCCCTGAGTAAAATCGGTCCTGCTATGCACACTGCATGGCTTTAGAGAATAACTGTTGATGAAAAGTAAGTTAAAACAGGTGCTATGTTTCCTCTGGACTCACAGCTCAACCAGGCTGAATCAGGTCACAGGTACCCCTGACCTAGACTGAGAAGAAGGCATAGCAGACCAGCCCTGATGGCACCCCACAGTCAGCCATCACCACTCACAAAGACTGCTGCAGCTGTGGTGATGTCTGCATGTCAGTGCCAAGCCCAGGTTTCTTTGCCTGTGGTTTGCTAGTCCTGTAAATCCCCAGAATATTTACAGCAGACATGAAAACTATTATAATGGAAACTGTCAACCCACTGCATTGGCATAAAATACCACAAGGCTGATAAAACAGTACAGTTCTTTCTTTCCTTTTTCCCTTTCTTCCTTTCTCTCTCTCTTTCTCTCTCCCCTTCCTTCTTTCCTTCCTCTCTCCTTCCTCCCTCTCTCCTTTCCTCCCTTCCTCCCTCCCTCCCTCCCTCCTTTCCTTCCTTCCTTCCTTCCTTCCTTCCTTCCTTCCTTCCTTCCTTCCTTCCTTCCTTTCTTCCTTCCTTCCTTCCTTCCTTCCTTCCTTCCTTCCTTCCTTCCTTCCTTCCTTCCTTTCTTCCTTCCTTCCCTCCTTCCTTCCCTCCTTCCTTCCTTCTTTTGACAAGTTCTTACTCTTGCCCAGGCTTGAGTCCAGTGGCATAATCATAACTCACTGTAAACTTGAACTCCTGGGCTCAAGTGATCTTCCCACCTTGACCTGCCAAATCACTGAGATTCCAGGCATGAGACACTGCACTCAGCCTTAATTCATTTTATGTCAAAAGACAGGTTAAGGAGACTTACTGTGTCCAAAAGAAGTTTTTCAGCTTTGTCTCGGCTGATACTCTTATTGTACCATCTGAAAGCAAGGAAAAGTCATATGTCAATGACATTTTAAAGCTTCATTATTTACTTAGACAATGCTAGAAAATCATACGGTCATTTTCTGTTTCTACCAGTGCTTTAAATTTTTTTTAGGACATATTTTATTTATTTAACAAGCCTGCATATGTATGTTTCTACCAGTGCTTTTAAACTCAAAAGCAAATGCATGATTCATTTCCAGGTATTAAAATGTTTAATTGGAAAGGAACATATGAAACAGAATTGGCAAAATATTGATCATTGTTGATGCTGGGTTTGGGGAACATGGATATTCATTGTATTATTCTCTCTACTTTTGTATATGCTGGAAGTTTTCTAAAATACAGTTTTAGAAAACATTAATTTTCCTCTCTGTTTCATAAGTCAGTGGGTGGCTGATTACAAGGAGGAGGGTGCCAGGGCAACTAGAAAAGCGTGATACCAGTTTGAAAGTTTAGCAAATATCCTTTTAAAACAACTGTAGTATTTTTCACTTTAAGACTGGTCTTCCGGACATTCTATCAAGTAATCGCATTATTTTTATAATTTTGTTGCCTGGTGAAAAATAGCAATAAAATGGTAAAGAAGAATATAAATGAGTTTTAGGGATAAATTTTTTTTATGTTGTTAACAATATTTGAGCCACATCCTGGCCTCCGTGGCTACTTTTTAGGTAAGAGGAGGCAGACTAATCATCAGTTAATAACCAGTCTTGAAAATTAATAAATCCAGGAGGAGAGAAGCTCTGGGTAGGGAAGGAATACCACTTACTGAACTTGTTTGGCTTTTTGAGAGTAGCCATAACTAAAAGAATTCAGGAATTCATTAGAGGTTTTTGAACATTATAAGACAGAACAGCACGTTACACCAACATGGGCTCCTAGAGATGCTCTAACTGAGCATTGGGCAAATATAGGCTTCATGTCATACACAAGGCCCCAGCAATAGCAGCGGCTGCCGAGAGCTGTGCATTGAAAAGGCTGCCATCAGCATGGTGGGTAAGTAGTTTTACTATCAAAGAGTAATGTCTACCTGAGTTCAGTGCAGGGGACGGGAATGCCAGCAAGAGTCATGATTTGCTTTCCTCCATCTTGTCTGAGCCTTCATTTTATGGAGAAGGGATCAGAACTCAAACAGGGTGAGATAACTTGCCCAAGGTCATGACTGCAAACCAAGGTGGGAGATCTGGATCCATTCAATTTACCAACCCATGATTATGTTCCCAGGTGGCACCTCTATAAGTACTTAAGCAGATCTCACCTGAAACTAGACAACCCTAAGTTCATGGATAAAAAGTTATCATATTGAATATCTTTCATATATCCAGTTGTATACTAAATATCGGAATGTTGGCTTGTAAGTCATGTTATTTTCCAGCTGAGATTCATAATCTGGAAAATGCAAACTGAAAGTCCACAGTATAAATAGATTGGTTTGTATGGTATAGTGTTTCATTTTTAAAATGGCTTAAAATACCTTTAAGTGGGTGAATAGACTTTTTTTATTTGCTCCAGGCCTCACTATTCCCTATTGCTTATCCTGCTGGAATTCTGAGTTTGCTCCTTTGATCATAAACAAAGAGATTCTGATTAAAAGCAAGGATGAACAAACAAAACTACGCAGCCTAGTGGCCATTTGAAATAAATGCTTATTGTTTTTTCTCCAAAGGTATTGTCTATAATTTTTTTTAAATTTTATTTAAGCATATGTCCTGTATGTTTTCTTTCAGCTCAAGAATTCTTAGAACTGATGACTCTTCTGTTCACTGAGGGAATACTTGATCACTGAGGGAATACTCACGCATACTTGATCAAAACAAGCCAGGTTGAGAGGCGCCAGAAAATGATGGTTCTTCATTAAGGAATGTATTAGAATTTCAGCAACAAAATAACTTGGCCGCATTTGAATTAAGAACCCTAATACGTGAATAGGTGTCCTCATTAGCTTTATTCTTCAGGCCTGGTATCTTATATTTAGTGAGTAATTAATTTTTAAAAATTTTAAAGTAATTTCAAACTTAAAGAAAAGCTGTAAAATAGTGTAAAAGAACCCTCATATACATGTCACCCAGATAAGCCAATTACTGACATTTTATACATTTGCTTTACTATTCTTTTTAGATAGACGTAGATTGATTTATTTTCTGAACCATTTGAGAATTGACTTTTACTCCTTAGTACTTCTGTGTCTATTTCCTAAGACGTAGAGTATACACTTATCTAACCATGATACAATTACCAAAATCATGAGATTTAAGATCTACATAATATCATTATTTAACTGCAGATCTTATTCAAAATTTATTGGTTATCCCAATAATGTATAACAAAAATATTTTTTGTATGGTTCAAGATCCAGCCCAAGATCACTACCATATTTAGTTACCATGTCTCTTTCGTGGTTTTTTTTTTTTTTGAGATGGAGTTTCGCTCTTGTTGCCCTGGCTGGAGTTGCAATGGCGAGATCTTGACTCACTGCCACCTCCGCCTTCTGGGTTCAAGAGATTCTTCTGCCTCAGCCTCCCAAGTATCTGGGATTACAGGCATGAGCCACCACACCCAGCTTATTTTATACTTTTAGTAGAGACAGGTTTTACCATGTTGGTCAGGCTGGTCTAGAACTCCTGATCTCATGTGATACACCTGTTTCAGCCTCCCAAAGTTCTGGGATTACAGGTGTGAGCCACCATGCCTGGCCTCTAGTTTTTTTTAATGTGGATCAATTTCTCAGCCTGTTGTGTCTTTCATGGTACTAACATTTTTTTGAAGAGCACAGGACATTAATTTTAGAGAACATTCCTTAATTTTGATTTGTCTAATATACCCTTATAAATACATCCTTATGAGTAAATCCAAGTCGTGCATTTTTGAGCAGAAATATCACAGAAGTGTTGTGTGCCCTTCTCAGTACATCACATAAGGAGACACATGATATCTTTTCGCTCCATTATTTACATGCATTTTGAGTGATTGTTTAAGATGCGCCTACTAGTTACCTCCATTTAGTAATTACAAGTGATTTGTGAGGAGATACTTTGAGACCATGTAAACATGCCATAGCTCATCAAACTTTAACCTGCTAGTGGTGACATTCATTGAGGATTCTTGCCTGAGTCAGTTGATCATTTTGAGTTACAAAATGATGATTTTTACAAAATGATGATTTTTAAACTTTATCATTCATTGGTTGACATTCTACTATAGGAAAAAAACCTTTCCATTTTATGAATTTACTTCTTTATTTATCTATCAGTCTATTTATTACAGATTCTTACATTGTTCAATGGTTTGTAGTCTATTATTTATTTTAATACTCATTATTTATTTTGATACTCAAATTGTCCCAGATTTCGTCAAATGGATGGTCTCTACTGCAGTAGAGATCTTGCAGTATTTTTACAGTCAGCCAATAATTTATTCCTAACCTAGGGAGGATCCTTTAGGACTATATTTTCCAAAAACAAATAAAATATCTTCTTCAGATATGAATGGTACAAACACGAGAAAAAAGATAAGGCCAGGCTAGATCTGGGGATTGGGAGTCACTTTTGAGCAAGAATTAATCATTGTGCATAAACAAAAAACATAATAAACAAAATAAGAATCAACTTCTGTGCTCATTTGATATGTCTACATCTTTTTGGCTGGGCACAGTGGCTCATACCTGTAATCCCAGCAGTTTGGGAGGCCAAGGCGGAAGGATCACTTGAACCCAGTAGTTTGAGACCAGCCTGGGCAACCTAGTGAGACCCTGTCTCTACAGAAAATTTACATATTAGCTGGAGATGGGTGACATGTGCCTGTAGTCCCAGCTATTTGGGAGGCTGAGGATTGCTTCAGCCTAGTAGGTCAAAGCTGCAACGAGCCAAGATCATACTTCTGCACTCCAGACTAGGTGACAGCGAGACCCTGTCTCAAAAAAAATTAAACAAGAAAAATGTATTTTCAAGTACTTCTTTACTTTCTGGCATGAAACTATCTTCCAAGTTCTTTTTTGTTCTATCCCTACTCTAAGCTTATTTCTCCAGAAAGTCCTGGTTCTTTTTAGTGGAAAGTGTTATTTAGAAACCAGGATCTGGGTGGTATGCATGCATATTGCTATGCAGTAGAGATCATCTGGCATTTTTACAGTCAACCAATAATTTACTCCCAACCTAGGGAGGATTCCTTAGGACTGCATTTCCCAAAAACAAAGAATATCTTACTCATAGGTTTCCAGATTATTTGGAGATTTTTCCACGAGATAACTGCTTGGTACATATCCTTCATGCCTGTTAAAAGAAAAATTAGTGTTTAGACCTAGACAGAACTAAGTTTTGCATCATTTTATAATCACTAAAAGTCACTTAAAAATTGGGGGAATATTACATTATTTGGCATTTGTGATAAAATATTTTAAAATTTAGAATAAAAGAATCGGTAAATATAATAGCAACCTGCTGTCGGTTAAAGGCAGGCTGATTTCATAACTAAAATGTTAAACATAATAAAAAAGAAGCGCGATTTTACTTAAAAAGCTCTGCTTGCTGCTCTCCTCATTGTGAAATTTCCTCCACTGGAAAAAATATTAATATTCAGTCTCTATTTTCTATAAGGAAACATTTTTGTGTGATAATCAGCATTTTTTCCACTCTAGTACTATCATTTATAGTCAGGAAACCAAAATAATTAAAATATAAAAGATGACTTTCCAACCACAGATTCTAAAAGATACTACCAGTTGGCATTGTAAGCTTTTTAATTTAAGGCCTCCCTCACTGAGCTTTTTCAGATATGAATGGTAAAAACACGAGATAAAAGGATAAAGCCAGGCTAGATTTGGGGATTGGGAGTCACTTTTGAGGAAGAATTAACAATTGTGCATAAACAAAAAAGAATATTGAACTTCTTTATATTTGTGTATAACTTTGTAGTTTTCAAAGCACTTTCGCATTCATTACCTTCTTTAATATCACAAGGTGAGAGCGGCATCCCTTCCACTCTTTGGACATCTGGCTTTATGCCCGTCAAATGAAGTGCTTAAACTAGGTTATACGTAAAGTGTAGTTTAAGTAGTTACTCTCTACTCTGCCAATCTGTAAAAAAAGATACTTGATAGCCCTGGTGCGGTGGCTCACGCCTGTAATCCTAGCACTTTGGGAGGCCAAGGTGGGCGGATCACTTGAGCTCAGGAGTTTGAGACCAACCTGGGCAACATGGTGAAATATCCCTCTTAGGAAAATATACAAAAATTGGCCAGATGTGGTGGCATGCACCTGTAGTCTCAGCTACTTGGGAGGCTGAGGCACCAGACTCACTTAATGTGGATGGGGGGGGTGGGTGGAGGTTGCAGTGAGCTGAGATCATGCCACTGCACTCCAGCCTGGGTGACAGAGCAAGACTTTGTCTCCAAAAAAAAAAAAAAAAAAAAAGCCTGATAGTTTCTTCTTATTTATTTCATAAAATGTTTTAATTTTCTTATAGTAAGGCCAATTTTCAATCTAGTGATTATGTTTATGGGCAATGTGTAATTGGTGCACAGAATTGACTGGAGATGCCAAATACAGGATGACAATCTTATATTTTACTCCTCTAGCGGACATTGCTAATCAATCATGGCATATTTTCTTTGGAGAACTGGATATCTGGCCTGAGAATCATCCTTCACACAGTGCTCAAGGCACCCATTCCAACTGAAGAAAATCAGCTTATTCTGAAATTTGCGGACTTCTGATTATACAATCTTCTGTATAACTCTTGGGATCCCCTTAATTATGTCTGGTTTTGCTATACTGTACTTTTACAATTATATTAATGGATCAAATAATATTTTGCTATTGAATAGAATATGCCACCCAAAGCTGGGTCATCTCCACAAATGATAACTCTAATACTTGTATGTGGTTAGGTAAAATTTATAAAGCTCTTTCACTTCCAACATTTTCACTGATTTTCTCAACACTGTGAGACAGACAAAGCTGACATTATCTGCATTTCACAGTGCTGGAGATGAATTCACAGAGGATAAGTGACTTGACCATGTTACATGACATAGTCATCTGTGAATCCTCAGCTACATATGACAAGAGTAGCTGATAAAGTCTAAGTCCTCTGTCTTCCCATCCTGCGTACTTTCCACTATACCACACTATCACGAAGCAAACTGGGGAAATTCCCATAATGCTGACTGGCTGCTGGGGTGTCCTCTTTGATGCCCTTTGAAGTGCATAGTTCGGCCTTTCCACAGGTCACCAAATGAAGGGTTTAACTGTCATTTGGGGAAGTAAGACCTAGAAGAAGAAATTTCCTGGTACGTTAGGTGCGCTAAATAATGTCAGTTGATTGAACTACTGAATTTCTAAGTCCCTTCGGTGTTGATAGACCCCGTAGACAGTCTTGAACCTATTTCGGATATGGGCCTCTCCAAAATGAACAGAGAGAAGGGGATGCGACCAGCCTCAATTATCTCCATGATTCAACTAGAGAGGGAGGTTCTAAATGAGGAGCTGGGGTCTGTTCTTAGCTAGCAAACTACAGTGCCTCTCAAACCACGGTTCTGAACCTCATCACCTTTTACCCTACCTCACTCCTGTCTTTCCTCCCCCTGCAATGGGGCTGATAAGCCTACTTAAAGAGGAGACACCTTGAAAATGTAAATTTTGGTCTATGTAAAAGGTAAAGCGCTATCCTTAAAGACATTTGTGCCTCCCCCTACCTTTTTTTTTAAGCCATCAGATTGGCTTTTTTTTTTTTTAAGTTCAGTGATACCCACTCTCGGCACTTTCATAACCCTGTTAGCAGGAATGTAAATTTGGCAAGCTTTGTGAGGAAATTATATGTCAAAATTAAGATATCACATACTCAGACTCAATTGTTGCACAGTTAGAAATGTGACATATAGGCCGGGCGTGGTGGCTTATGCCTGTGATCCCAACCACTTTGGGAGGCCAAAGCAGGAGGATTGCTTGAGCACAGTAGTTTGAGACCAGCCCCGGCAACATCGTGAGACCCCATCTCTACAAAAAATTTAAAAATTATCTGGGCATGGTGGTGCATGCCTATAGTCTCAGCTACTCAGGGGTCTGAGGTGGGAGGATCACTTGAGCCTGGGAAGTCAAGGCTGCAGTGAACTGTGATAGTGCCACTGTGCTCCAAACTGGGTGACAGAGCAAGACCCTGTCTCAAAAAAAGAGAAAAGAAAAGTTATATATATGTATGTATGTATTCCAAAGATTGCCAAGATGCATGAATACAAGATCTTCATTAAAGCCTTTTTTGAAACAGCAGAGGAAACAAACGGGCAACTAAATGTCCCACCACAATGGGTTATTTAAACATTTATAATACAATCACACATCCTAATATTATGCAAGTTTTGTTTTCCTGAGATGGTATCTCACTCTGTTGCCCAGGCTGGAGTGCAGTGGCACCATCTCAGCTCACTGAAACCTCCATCTCCTGGGTTCAAGTGATTCTCCTGCCTTAGCCTCCCAAGTAGCTGGGATCACAGGCGCCTACCACCACACCCAGCTAATTTTTTTGTATTTTTAGTAGATACGGGGTTTCACCATGTTGGCCAGGCTGGTCTTCAACTCCTGACCTCAGGTGATCAGCCTGCCTTGGCCTCCCAAAGTGCTGGGATTACAGGTGTGAGCCACTGCACCTGGCCTATGCAATTATTTTTAAAATGAAGAGTTGCATGTGCTGGTATGAAAAGATCTTCAATGTGTATTATATCATTAAAAATTAAAAGCAAGATGCAGAACAGAATAAATCAACTTGGTACAAGTGAAAAAAGGATGGATTTGCACGGTATAACTTGTTTAGGATACACAAGAAGGTATTAATAGTAATCACTTTTTCTCTTTTTTTTTTTTGAGACAGAATCTTGTTCTGTTGCCCAGGCTGGAGTACAGTGGCACCATCTCATCTCACTGCAACCTCTCTCTCCCCGGTTCAAGTGACTCTCATGCTTCAGCCACTGTAGTAGCTGGCGTTACAGGCATTCTTCACCACATCTGGCTAATTTTTGTATTTTCAGTAGAGAAGCTGTTTCACCATGTTGGCCAGGCTGGTCTCAAACTCTTGGCCTCAAGCAATCCACCTACCTTGGCTTCCCAAACTGCTGGGATTACAGGTGTGAGACACTGCACCCAGCCGAATAGTTATTACTTTTGGACTTGATGTGGAGGTAAATGGAGGATGGCTTATTTTTTTTTTTAATGTATATTTCTCTCTACTGTTAGTCAAATAAAATGCTGACATAAATAATTCATATGTTGCAACAACATTTTTTTCTTTTTTATATTTTAAAATTAAGGACAACCTCATACTTTGGAAACATTTAAACTCTTACTATTAAGATATAAAGATGTTCATTGCAGTGTTGTTAATATTTGCAAAATATTGGAGACAACCTAAGTATTCAACAAGGGAATTTGCTAATTTAGGGTACATTTATTGCTGGATTTATGCAACCATTGAATTCATACTCTGGAAAATATTTCAGAGCATGGGTTAATACATCTGATATAATAAAAGGAAAAAAATCCTTAAAAGGCAGTCTGAATCTCATGATAGATTTTTTTTTTCATTCAAAATCTCATAGTAGGAAAGTGGTATTTGTATAACCTTATGTTCCCCCTGAGTCATGTGGATGGCTAGTTCAATGATTGCAACTGTAACTAAATCTGTATCTTCCTTCTGATGTGTCCTAATGTAACTATCAATCTGTACCATCTCTACATACCTTTTTTTTTCTACCAAAAATAAGCGTTTCCTAACGGGATGTACCTTCAGCCTCACTTAACACTCAAGGACAAGAGCGCTTTGCAGAACAAGTTGCCAAGCTCCCAAATTGTGGATGTCAGTGGAAAAATCCAGGGGGTTTTTAGATGAGTTTGGGTCTGGAGTGCTTGAGGTGGGGTGCAGGGAGCAAGCATAGCAAGTGACTGCCTCGGAGCTACTTCTGAGAAGAGGAAAAACGAGCCTCAACTACTTCCTCTTCCTCCATCTTCCTTCTGCCTCTGCTCTCCTCTCCCATCTCAGCGCAGTGGTCCCGCTGCGGGAGATAGGACAGATCATCCTGGTATTATCTTTGTTCCCACCACCTCAAACAAGGGGGCAGCAGCCACAAAGATGCCTTACCCATTCCTGTCCTGGACTCTCCACCAGTGAATCTCGGAACTGTCCAGCAGGCAGTACTCTTCGTTGCGCCGTAGGGCGAGCTCCTGAGGATCGTTGGTTTGGTAGTCATACAAGGCAACGACCACAGTGTCTTCAGGTTCCCAAAGTGGTCGCTGGGGAAGGGAGACAACAAAACCAAGCAAAGACATTAAAAAGGAGATAAAATATCTCCTTTCATCGGGGTGTCTTGGGAGACAATATGCCTTCCTCTGGTTGACTTTCTTAATGAGTTAGAGTTACGGTGCTGAACACGACTCAAAGACATCATCAATACATTAGTACCTGGAATTCATCACATTTCTCATTCTATGAGGTAAATTCTGACCACGGTGAATTCCAAGCAGCCAGATGATTTTCACAAAAGTCTGTTGGTTTCTCTGTCTGTACTGTGTTATATGTGGCAGCCTCTCTGCCTGATGCATCATGCCCTTGGCAAAGGAGATGCAGTCAACATTAAATCTTTCAGTTCGTGCTTTGCTGATATGACTTGCGAGTTTATCCAGGTCTACAGAATCATAGGTTATTGGAGCTGGAATTCCTCTGACAGATCACTTCATGCACTTTTCCATTTAGGATGAGGAAACTGAGGCCTAGATGGAGAAATGGACCTGGCCAATCTACCACTTGAATTAGCCCTAAGGCTCTCTCTACTCTAGCATCTATCTCCCTTCTTTCTCCTGTAGACTCTTTGCTGATGTCTCTGTTCTTCAATCCCTTTTTTTTTTTTTTTTTTTTTTTTCTCATTAAACTTTAATGGGTCTCAAAACTCTGTGACAAATTTTTGGTCAAGTTGTTTCCGTTAAAAAGTACTGATTTTAAAAACTAATAACTTAAAACTGCCATACGCAAAAAAGAAAACCAAAGTGGTCCACAAAACATTTTCCTTTCCTTCTGAAGGTTTTACGATGCATTGTTATCATTAACCAGACTTTTACTACTAAACTTAAATGGCCAATTGAAACAAACAGTTCTGAGACCGTTCTTCCTCCACCACTGATTAAGACTGAGGTGGCAGGTATTAGGGATAATATTCATTTAGCCTTCTGAGCTTTCTGGGCAGACTTGGTGACCTTGCCAGCTCCAGCAGCCTTCTTGTCCACTGCTTTGATGACACCCACGGCAACTGT
>PVKV010013568.1:0-12281 GCA_004027835.1 Alouatta palliata
AAAAAAAAAAAAAAAAATTAGTCAGGTGTGGTAACACACCTATAATCCCAGCTACTCAGGAGGCTGAGGCAGGAGAATCGCTTGAACCTGGGAGGCAGAGGTTGCAGTGAGCCAAGACTGTGCCACTGTACTCCAGCCTGGGCAACAGAGTGAGACTCAATCTCAAAAGAGGAGGGGAGGGGAGGGAAGGGGATGGAAGGAGAGGGGAGAAGAGGAGAAGGGAGGAGCGGGGAGGGGAGGGGAGGGGAGGAAGAGACAGAGAGAAAGAAAAGAAAGAAAAGAGAGAGAGCAAAAGACAGACAAAATACTAGGGTTATTCCATTACTGGGTTATTCCATTACCATTAAACATCAATTCACCAAAAAGATACAACAGATCTAAGTAGACAGGATATGAAGCCAGTGACTGTAAATGGCATATTAGAGAAGTTTGGCTCTGAAGGAAAGCAAATAACAGATGGTACCTGAAGGGGGGATTTCAAATCAAAGAAAGAGTTTTTGGTTTTGGTTTTTTCATTTTTGATTTTTTGGTGTTCTTTTCTTGTTTGTTTTCATATGAATCATACTGAACAAATCTGTATATTATTGGGAATTATATGAAGTAGAGGTAAAAGGTGAAGTAGCAGGAGGGAGAGCAGGAGGGAGAGAGGATAAATCAAGAATAAGAATGGAATCCAGAGAATAAGAGAAAGGATTGAAATTTGATAAAAAGGACTTGTCTTCAGTGTATTAAAATAAATCAGGTATGGTACAGGTATGATACAGTAAGAACTTTAATGTAATCGTTCCTATTTTCTCAATTATATGTAAGGTGACTGAGAGAAGGTTAAAAAGAAGAGACAGAGAGATTTGAAAACAAAGAAGGTATAAAATAACTATCTTAGAAAGTAGGAAGTTTTAACCCTACTAATACAACATTAACAGTATTGCCTGGCACTGCTCAATACCATACTCACTGGAGATGTTTTTTGGTGTTGGCCTGACTGAGGCCAACTCAGTTATTACTAGATCCCTTTCCTGGGTTATAACTCGGCACTTTCAGTTCATCATATCATGATCACAGTTCGGAACATTTTTCTTAAAGACATTTCCTTAAACTTTTTCTTAAAAAAGTCCAGCTAATACTTTTCCTCCCCTCTCACAAATTTGTAAAATCTTACCATGGTTAATATACATACACATGGAGACATAATAAACAGATGGTCAGAGAGACAAAACAGAATGATGAATGGACAGTAAGAGGACATATCCAGAAACGTATGCACAATACACAGACTCATCAACTAAGAGGTGGAGCAAAGGAGAGCAGAGAAATAAAGATTGGGTAAGGACTACAGCTAGGCCTTCAAAGGGGCAACTGACAAAAAATATCAGAGCAAAATGTGAGTATCTTGATCTCTTGGTGGCAGTATTATGTGTGAGTGTTATGTCCTTCACATTTCTTATCTCATTTTTCTATAATCATCAAATGTTACTTATTCATTAAAAATACAAGGACATAACAAGAAGATGGCCATCTGTGAACCAGAAAGTGAGCCCTCACCAGACACTGAATCTGTGACCACCTTGGTCACAGAGTTCCCTGCTTTCAGAACTTTGAGAAATACATTTCTGCTGTTCATAAGCCACCCAGCCTATAGCATTTTGTTATAGCAACCTGAGTGGACTAAGACAGAAACCTGAGACAGAGCCTTCTCTAATACCTTCAGAGGGAGTGTGGGCCTGCTCAAACCTTGATCTGAGAATTCTAACTCCCTGAACTGTGAGACAATAAATGTCTGTTGCTTAAGACAAAAAAAAAAAAAAAAAATAGGGCCTGGCATGGTGGCTCATGCCTATAATCCCAACACTTTGAGAGGCCAAGGCAGGTGGATCATGAGATCAGGAGTTCGAGATCAGCTCAGCCAACATAGTCAAACTCTGTCTCTACTAAAAATATAAAAATTAGCCAGGTGTGGAGGTGCACACCTGTAATCCCAGCTACCTGGGAGGCTGAGGGAGGAGAATCGCTTGAACCTGGGAGGCAGAGGTTGCAGTGAGCTGAGATTGTGCCATCGCACTCCAGCCTACATGACAAGAGTGAGACTCTGTCTCAAATAAATAAATTAATTAATTAATATAATAATAATGCAACTAAGGCTGACTTTTCAAAATTTGAGGTTTTTTTACTTATTTACAAATACTTTCTCCATTTTTAATATAATGTATTTATATTTAATATAATATGTCTTTAACATCAAAGACAAAAGTCCTTACAAAGCCATAAATGAAGACAGTAAATAATATGTCAATTTTATAGATAACCCAATTTTTCCTTAGTGCAGTAGTTCGTGACAGTACACACACATAAATAGATACTAATTAATCTGCAATTCTTTATAAACAGACTTTTTTAAATCTTCAGTGAGATAACATTAGCATTAAAGACAAATTGGCAATACTATTTTTCAGAGTCTTAATATACACCTTCTCAGTCTCACAACTAGGCACAGGTTAGCCTGTGTATGTTTCACAAGTTACATTCCAATTTATAAGAAAAAAATATGAGAACTTTTTCTATACAAGGCAACTATAAGTCACGAATCGTTATACCACATATTTGCTCATTTTCCCTTAAATAATATTGAATTTTATTTCCAAGTTATTATTTTCATACCTCTGAAGAGCTTGCATTATTGACATCTACTGTGTTTATAGGAGTTGCTGATGAATCTAAATCAGAACCTTGAGAGCCAACTCTCCCAGGAGTCTGGAACACAAACAGAAGGGGGGGAAAAAACAAAGCAGACATTAATAATATATTCATAAGCCATTTAAATAATCTAAACCTTTACACCTAAGAAAAGTAGATGTCTTTACAAAAATAACAGTACTAACAATATCCTTTATGAAAGACTATACCTCTGTAACAAAATCTCTATATATGCATTTCTCTCATTTTCAGGCACTTTAATAAAATGCATACAGTGCTTTATAAAATCTTCAAGTCACCTTCACAAAACATCTTACTTAACCAAAATGACATCTCTAAGACAGGTAAGATGGATGTTATCACTGTAGAGAAGAAAACAGATTTAAAGCAGGAAGTGACTTGTTCAACATTGTACTGTTTTTTTCGTCTTGCTCTGTCACCCAGGCTGGAGTGCAGTGGTGCGATCTCGACTCACTGCAACCTCTGCCTCCCAGGCTCCAGTGATCCTCCCACCTCAGCTACCCGATTAGCTGGGACAATAGGCACACACCACCACACCTGGCTACTTTTTTATATTTTTGGTAGAGACAGGGTTTCACCATATTGCCCAGGATGGTCTCAAACTCCTGAGCTCAAATGATCTGGGCACCTCCACCTCCCAAAGTGCTGGGGTTATAGGTCTGAGTCACCATGCTCAGCCCACCATTGTACTGTTAACAAAAATCAGAAAGTCCTCAAGATGCAAGTTCAAGGAGGAAAAAAAAAATCAGAAAGCACTCAAGATCCAAGTTAAAGAAAAAAAAAAATCAGAAAGAAGCAGAACTAAAATGCAGACCTTCTGAATGCTTTGACAATGCTCTCTTTTCTACACAAACTAAAACTATAATGATTCAAAGGGTGCCAAAAAGACCAATGCAGCCCAAGTTATCAAGTCCCCATCATCAACCACTCAAACCAATCATTACCATCTGTCTTCAATACTTGATATGACACCACCAGAGACACATTTTGGAGCGTTAAAGGTCTTTTCCCCCTTCACCATTTATCACTTAGCATTATCATTTATTAACATGTAGGTGTTACTTGGCCAGGCACAGTGGCTCACGTCTGTAATCCCAGCACTTCAGGAGGCCAAGGCGGACAAATCATAAGGTCAGGAGTTTGAGACCAGTCTGATGAACATGGTGAAACCCCATCTCTACTGAAAATACAAAAATTAGCTGAGCTTGGTGGTACATGCCTGTAATCCCAGCTACTCCAGAAGCTGAGGCAGGAGAATACTCGGGAGGGGGAGGTTGCAGTGAGCAGAGATGGCACCCCTGCACTCCAGCTTGGGCAACAGAGCAAGACTTTTTCCCAGGGGAAGGGGGGGAAATATATATATATATATATAAATAGTTGTGTCTCAAGGAATACACATATGTGTGTGTGTATATATATGTACATGTGTGTGTTACTTTTATATCAAATTACTTTTTGAATGAATTTGAAACCCAGTAAAACATTGAGTAAAAAGAGATTTAGAGCACAAAAACTCACTCAATAATACTCAACAAAAATATATATGGTTCATGCTAACATTATTCACATTTTACACATGAAGGAACCAAGTCATAGAAACTAAGTAAATGGCCCAAAGTCAGATGGCTAATAAATGGAAGAAGGGATTTTAATTAGAGCAGTATGGCTCTTAATCACTAACCAATACTGCTTCTCTGTTAGGTATCTCCACCAAAATGCCCCTCAATCACCCAAGATTCAAAACAACTCACAACATATTTGCCTCAACATGTGAACATACTGTATATCGCTACTAAATATTCAACCCAAATGCCAAATAAGAATGAATTCATAATGCTATATTCATTCATTAAAATGATTATAAAAACTACATACAGGCCGGGCATGGTGGCTCACACTTATAATCCCAGCACTTTGGGATGCTGAGGTGGGCAGATCACCTGAGGTGGGGAGTTCAAGACCAGCCTGACCAACGTGGAGAAATCCCATCTCTACTAAAAATACAAAATTAGCCAGGCATGGTGGCACATGCCTGTAATCCCAGCTACTTGGGAGGCTGAGGCAGGAGAATCACTTGAACCCAGGAGGCAGAGGTTGCAGGGAGCTGAGACGGTGCCATTGCACTCCAGCCAGGGCAACAAGAGCAAAACTCTATCTCAAAAACAAAACAAAACCAAACAAAAAACTACATATAATGGAAAAATAACACAGTATGATTTAAATTATATATAAAAACTACTGATACAAGAAAAAAGGTTGAAATTCAAATAAGGATTTCTGTAGCAAGACAGGAGTCTTCATTTTAATTTTTTTTCAGTTTTTGTTTTTGCTACTTTTTTTTTTCAGAATTTGAGATCCATACTTGAATTGCTTTTATCTTGAAAAAAAAAATGTTTTATGTTAAAGATAAGCAAACCTCCAGTTGAATAGCCAGCATTCCTCTTCTTTCCTCATGCAGATACTTCACACATTTATTAATAGGCACATCTCATTTTATTATGTGTCACTTTATTGCACTTTGGAGATATGGCGCTTTTTACATATTTTAAGTCTGTGTCCACTCTACCATCAAACAAGTCTATTGGCACCATTTTTTCGATAGCATGTGCTCACTTTGTATCTCTGTGTCATATTTTGGTCATTCTCACAATATTTTGAGCTTTTTCATTATTATCATATCTGTTATGGTGACCTGTGATCAATGATCTTTGAAGTTACTACTTCAAAGATTGTTCTGGGGCACTACAACCCACACGCATATAAGATCACAAACTTAATCGATATATGTTGTGTGTGTTCTGACTGCTACAGTGACTGGCCATTTCCCAGTCTCTCTCCCTTTTCCTTGAGCTGCCCTATTCCTTAAGACACAATCATATTAAAATTAGGCAAATTAATAACCCTATAATGGCCTCTAAGTGTTCGAAAAGAAGAGCTGCCCATCTCTCACTTAAAATCAAAAGCTAGAAATGATTAAGTTTAATGAGGAAGGCATGTGGAAAGCTGAAACAGACCAAAAGCTAGGCCTTTTGTGCCAAACAGCCAAATATGACCACAAAGAAAAAGTTCCTGAGGAAATTAAAAGTGCTACTCAAGTGAACACACTAATGATAAGAGCACAAATTGCTGAGAAAGTTTTAGTGACCTGAACAGAAGTTCAAACCAGCCATAACATGTCCTTAAATCAAAGCCTAATTCAGAGAAAGGTCCTAACTCTCTTCAATTTTACAAAGGCCGAGAGAGATGAGAAAGCTGCAGAAGTCTGAAGCTAGCAGAGGCTGGTTCATGGGATTTAAGGAAAGAAGTTGTCACCATAATACAAAAATGCAAAGTGAGCCAGCATGTAGTGATCGAGAACCTGCAGCAAGTTATCCAGAAGATCTAGCTAAGACAGTTGATGAAGATGTCTGTACTAATAACAAACGTTCAATTCAGGAAAAAAAACAGCCTTCTATTGGAAGAAGATGCCATGTAGAACTACCATAGCTAGAGAGGAGAAATCAATACTGGGCTTCAAAGCATCAAAGAACAGTCTAATTCTTAGGTATTAATGGAGCTGATGACTTTTAAGTTCAAGCCAATGATCATTTATACCATTCTGAAATTCCTAGCGCCCTTAAGAATTATGCTAATTCTACTGTGATCTATATAAATAGAACAAAGCCTGTTTACCACATGGATCACTGAATATTTTAAGTCCACTATTAAGACCTACTGCTGAAAAAAAAAAAATCCTTTCAAAATATTACTGTTCATTGATAATGTACCTGGTCACCAAAGAGCTCTGACGGAGACATACAATGAGTTTAATGTTGTTTTCACGCCTATTAACACAACATCCATTCCACAGTCCATGGATCAAGGAGTAATTTTGACTCTCAAGTCTTATTATTTAAGAAATATATTTTGTAGGCTTTAACTACCATAGATAGTGATTCCTGTGACAGATCTGGGCAGAGTATGTTGAAAACCTTCTAAAACAATCACCATTCTAGATGTGATTAAGAACATTTGTGATTCATGGGAGGAAGTCAAAATATCAACACTAACAAGAGTTTGGAAGTTCATTCCAACCCTCTTAATGACTGTGAGGGGTTCAAAACTCCAGTAAAGCAGATATGGTAGAATCAGCAAGAAAACTAAAATTAGAAGTAGAACTTAAAGATGTGACTGATTTTTTAATTTTTTTTTTTTTTCCAGACAGGGTCTTGCTCTGTCACTGAGGCTGGAGTGCAGTGGTGTAATCTTGGCTCACTGCAACCTCCACCTCCCAAGTTCAAGCAATTCTTCTGCTTCAGCCTACTGAATAGCTGGGACTATAGGCACCAACTACCACGCCTGGCTGATTTTTCTATTTTTGGTAGAGATGGGGTTTCACCATGTTGGCCAGGCTGGTCTTGAACTCCTGACCTCGTGATCCACCAGCTTCGGCCTCCGAAAGTGTTGGGATTACAGGCATGAGCCACCGTGCCCAGCCGAGACTGATAATTTTCATGATAAAACTAATGGAGGAGGAGTGGATTCTTAGGGATGAGCAAAGAAGGTAGTTTCTTGAGGTGGAATCTACTCCTGGGAAAGATGCTGTGAACACTGTTGAAATGACAACAAAGAATTTAGAATATTTCATAAATTTAGTTGATAAAGCAGCAGCAGCTTTTGGGAAGACTGACTCAAGTTTTGAAGGAAGTTCTACTGTGAGTAAAATGCTATCAAATAGTACTGCATGCTACAGGGAAGTCTTTCATGAAAGGAAGAGTTAATCAAAGCAAAGCAGCAAACTTTATTGTTGTTTTATTTTAAGAAATTGCCACAGCCATCCCAACCTTCAGAAACCTTCACCCTGGTCAGTCAGCAGCTACCAATATAGACGCAAAACCTTCCACCAGCAAGAAGATTATGACTAGCTGGGCAAGGTGGCCCACATCCATAATCCTAGTGCTATGGGAGGCCAAGGTAGGAGGATCACTTGAAGGTAGGCATTTGAGATCACTCTGGGCAACATTTAAAAAATACAAAATTATATCCAAAAAATACAAAAATTAGCCAGGCATGGTGGCATGCACCTGTAGTCCCAGCTACTAGTGAGGCAGGAGAACAGGGTCTGGAGGCGGGGAACCTAAGGCTGTTTCACACTGACTTCCTAGAACTAAACCGAAAGGAAAACCCTAACTTTCCACACTTAAGTAACAAAAGGACCAAAGGCTACTTCCTTTGACTTTTTCCACGTAGCAGATAGGAAATTGGCTGTCCACAACAAATCAGACTGATTGTGGACAAGTCTTCATTTGCACAGAAGTAAAGCCGTAGGCTCTGATTCGATGCTTTTCACACAACACTGTTGAAAGGACAACAAAGAACTTAGAATACTCCATTAATTTTAGAAATTCCAAAATTGTGCGTAAAATGCTATCAAACAACATTGCATGCTACAGGGAAATCTTTCATGAAAGGAAGAGCTCATCAAAGCAATGCAGCAAACTTCATTGTTGTTTTATTTGTATCCCAAAATTGGAATAGAAAATTCCAAAACTGGTTGCAAAAAGCAACCAATCAGATGTTTGCACAGGAGTATGACCTCTGTAACTTCATTTCAGCCTCTGGTTGGCTGCTTTCTGCAACCAATTGGACTGATTGTGGGAACCACTTCATTTACATTAGGTGACCATGAAGTGACCAGTGGGAAAGGTCTGGTGGGTATTTGGACCCAAGAAGATTCTCTATCTGGGCTGAGGCCCACTTCCACACTGTGGAGTGTATTTTCATTTTCAAAAAATCCCTGCTTTTGTTCTTTCATTGCTTCATTCTTTCTTTTACTTTGCTGGGCATTTTGTCCAATTCTTTTTTCAAAACGCCAATAACCTGGACAACTTGCAGTCATGACATTCTACCAGTGATACTAGGCAGGCTGAAGTGGGAGGATCACCTTAAGCCCAGGAATTCAAAAATGCAGTGAGCTATGATCGCACCACTGAACTCCAGACTGGGTGACACAGCGAGACTCTGTCTCATTAAAGAAAAAAGGCTTTTTTCACTGAAGGCTCAAACAACTGTTAACATTTTATAGCAATAAAATATTTTTAAATTAAGGTATCTACTTTGTTTTATTAGACATAATGCTATTGCACACTTAATAGACTACAGTATGCCGTGAATATAATTTTATACACACTACGAAACCAAATAAATTATGTGACTCATTTTATTGTGATATTTGTTTTATTGCAGTGATCTAAAACCAAGCCTGCAAAATCTCCGATATGCCTATATACAAATATGCCTATATATTATATTTATATAAATTGGGAAACTAGAACAAGTAGAAAATAACAACAGTAATTAAAGCTATAGAGAAACTCCCCAACTCTTCTTAAACATAATTCCTCAAAGGAGGGTGTAAGATTAAGCTCTTATTTTATGTTCCGGATTAAGTATTAACCTAACATGCCATGACAAAGGGGAAATAAAATGATCATGAACCTTTTTTAAAGTACTTATGTTCTTTAGAATTCTCAATAGAACTCAGGGTTCTATGACGTTCTGTCAACTAAAGAATGACAAAGAAGGAACATTATGGCTGGGTGCAAATGGTTCACGCCTGTAATCCTAGCACTTTGGCAGGCTGAGGTAAGTGGGTCACTTCGGGTCAGAAGTTTGAGACCAGCCTGGCCAATATGGTGAGACCCGTCTCTACTAAAAACACAAAAATTAGCTGGGCATGGTGGCACATGCCTGTAATCCCAGCTACTTGGGAGGCTGAGGCAAAAGAATCACTAGAACCTGGGAGGCAGAAGTTGCAGTGAGTCAGCATCATGCCATTGCACTCCAGCCTGGGTGACAAAGCAAGACTGTCTTTGAAAAAAAAAAAGAGAGAGAGAAGGAACATTACCTTGTGTAACTGTTTTCTTTCTTCCCCCGCCCCCCACCTTTTTTTTTTTTTTTTTTTTTTTTGAGACAGGGGTATCACTATGTTGCCCAGGCTGGTCTCAAACTCCTGGGCTCAAGTGATCCTCCCACCTCATCCCCCAAACTGCTGAGACTACGGGCACGAGCCACTGCACCCAGTCTATGTTTCAATAAAGATGGATAGAGAACATCAGGGGTACACTTCAGAAAGAGACAGGTATCTTACTAATGAGTGAAAAAAAAAAAAACCCCACAAACATTGTTGAGAGATGGAGGAGGCAATAACTATATCCTGTCCAAGAACAGTAGCAACCACCACAGCAAAGCTTATCCAGAACAGACAGAAAGTGGCATAATTTCAATAAAGATGAAATTATTCTTCACTAAAGATGAAGAATGCAAAATGAATCTCTGGTCAAACACAAATGAAAATGAGAGGAGCTGATATAAGGAGTCTCCATTTGGTTGTCAGTATCAGGAGACACTACCGAAAATGATGAAACTGTAAGGCTTTCATCCTCAGAGAAGTCAGAGAAGGTTAAGCCAACAGAATACATGAGTGAAATACCCATGAATTTTAGATACCATCAATCTAGATCAAATCCCACTTCAGCCTAACTTCAATTTGCTACAGGCTTTGGAGAGGCTGTACTTTATTGCCAGGTCTCAGAACCTGAGCACTACCTCCTGCCTCAGCGTGGTTGGTGCCCCTTGTGGGAGGTTTCCACTTTCTACACAAGCAGAAAAAGCTTGTGAAACAATCAAAGCAGTAATGCCAAGGATGTCATGGCAGAAGGCCTGGGTTCCGGAGCCATTGAGAGCTCACAGGGCTGGGTTTGACATTCCTGATGTATCACACAGGCACATTCATCCTGCTGACACTGTATTTCAACCTCATTGCGAAACTCAAGATCATCTTCCTGGGCACTGAATAGGGTCAGCTTTTAACCTAGTCTCTTCACTTTGGCGTGGGGCCAAAGCGGTGGAACAATTAGGGGAGAGGGAGCAGTGGGCCTCTACTATCTCCTTCCTCTTGCTCATTCTCATTTTCTTTGTCCTTACAACCTTCGTAAAATGCCCATGCTTTTTTTAAAGTTAACCTATCTTTCTTTTCTGGACTGGACGCATAGCAGGATATTGTGA
This sequence comes from Alouatta palliata, assembly GCA_004027835.1. NCBI lineage: Eukaryota > Metazoa > Chordata > Mammalia > Primates > Atelidae > Alouatta > Alouatta palliata. Next base: position 10,759 of record PVKV010013568.1, read on the forward strand.
AACCTCAGCCACATGACTCTTGGGAGTCTCCTCCAATGGTTCTGACAGTGATTCCAAACTTCTCTGCAGAAGGTCATTCTCCCTTGGGTAGAATTTATCTCCTGTATCTTGAGTATTTGGTAATTGGTTCAAGTCTTTAGTGACATTTGTGGGAGATTCCTAAACTCACTCAATAAGGATTTTTTTAACCTACTATGCTGATCCCAGCCACTCTGCAGAAACAAAGAATCACAACAAATGGACCAAAAGTCAAATGATTTTTTTTAAAAAACGTAGTTAGCACCCTGACTGTTTCCAATGATATATTATAGATACAGCTATCACAGATACAGGAGGTATACTGATCTCATATTTCTCCCCTTCACTTATCTAAAGGCATTCAATGGCCTTCAGAAATAAAGTACTCAAGTTGTTCTTGGCCTAGGGAATCTCAAATTTCCTGGTACAGTATGAAGGAGAAGGCCTCAGTCTCTACAGTCCCTTAAAATTTTCCCAAAATCTAACATTCTAAAACTGTCTAAATTTATCCAGAGTATATATTTACTGTGTTCATTTAATGCCCACAAAATTTTCTTGTTTTAATTATTATATCAGCTACAGTCCTCCAAACACCAAAGCAAGATCCTTTCCCAAAATAATATAATTGAGGCATGAATTTACAAACAAATAAAAGCCAGCTCTGGATTTAGGGATAAACTCATGGATGTGGCAAAAAGTAAATGGTGAAAACGTTCCAAAAGAGTATTTAAATTGGATTTTTTTTTTTTTTTTTTTGAGAAAGAGTCTCACTGACACCCAGGCTGGTGCAATCTCAGCTCACTGCAACCTCCGCCTCCCAGGTTCAAGTGATTCTCCTGCCTCAGCCTCCTGAGTAGCTTGCATTACAGGCACACACCACCATGCCCAGCTAATTGTTGTATTTTTAGTAGAGACAGGGTTTCGCCATGTTGGCCAGGCTGGTCTCAAACTCCTGACCTCAAGTGATTTACCCACCTCTACCTTCCAAAGTGCTGGGATTACAGTTTCGAGCCACCGTGCCCAGCCTAAATCAGATATTTAATATAAAGAACTGGTATAAAACTAGAAATTCATTTTTGATTCATTAGCATTTCAATAGCTTCACACTACAATGAAAGGCAATGGAAAGAGGAAGTTATACTTCCAAAGAACTATATTTTCTCCATTTCTATTTCCTTTATTTTTCCAGATGCCACATGGCTTGTTACCTAAGGTTTTTCTTGACTGAGAAGAAGTAAGCAATTCAAAGAAATATTGTACTTTTATTTTTTTATTTTTGTAGAGATGAGGTCTCCCTATGTTGCCTAGGCTTATCTCGAACTTAATAGGCTCCAGTGATTCTCCTGCCTCAGTCCCCCAAAGTGCTGGTAGTACAGGTGTGAACCACCATGGCCGCCTGAAATAAGGTACTTCTACATAATCTTATTGTCATCACCAAAAATACCCTTTCTCAAATCTGCCTAAAATAATCCTGATAAATATATGTAAGCTAAGAGGCATGGGGA
>PVKV010013568.1:12381-61076 GCA_004027835.1 Alouatta palliata
TTTGGTTTGGTTTGGTTTGGTTTGGTTTGGTTTGGTTTGGTTTGGTTTGGTTTGGTTTGGTTTGGTTTTGCAGGCTGGAGTGCAGTGTTGTGATCTTGGCTTACTGCAACCTCTGCTTCCGGGTTCAAGCAATTATCCTGCCTCAGCCTCCCGAGTAGCTGGGATTACAGGCATGCACCACCACACCCAGCAAATTTTTGTATTTTTAGTAGAAATGGGGTTTCACCATGTTGGTCAGACTGTCTCGAACTCCTGACCTCATGTTCTTCCTGCCTCTAACTCCCAAAGTGCTCGGATTACTGGCGTGAGCCACTGCACCTAGCCAAGATAGGGGTTTTTGATGCCCATATTTTAAACAGACTCCTCTGATTGTTGTTAATTATCTAAATACTTCTTATTCTGTTTTTAAGCCACTAAAATTCCTTTATTTCCATGAAAAGCCCCCAAACAATAACATTAACCCTAAAGAAATGATTATAAAGCATTCTAACTTTTTCACTTACAAAAGTTTTATTTTGCAAAAACAATGGGATTGAAATGATTTATGCTAAAAATTTTAAGTGACAGGCTGGGCACAATGGTTCACATCTATAATCCCAGCACTTTGGGAGGCTCAGGTGGAAGGATCAGTTGAGCCCAGGACGTCAAGGCTGCAGTGAGTTGTAATTATGCCACTTCACTCCAGCCTGGGCCACAGAGTAAGACCTTGTCTTAAAAAATACAAATATTATTAACATAAAACCGTTCTTAAAAACAAGGTAAGAATCACAATAGACCAAAAATAAAATGGAAACATTAGAGTATCCAGGATTCTGGGACCTAAAACAGGTAGAGGCAGCCAAGTTCAGTAATAAGAACCAAAAATGCCCTGGGTATGTGAGGTAACAAGAAACCAAGCCCACTGTGAGAACTCAGTAAGCGGGGCAAGGTACTATCCCTTGCCATGAATAGAAACTTTTTAAAAAGCTGTAAATCCTGCCATGTACTGTTTAGCAAAGTTTTTTCAGGTAGAGATGAAAGGGCGTTCCAACCAAAGCATTATTTATAACAGCTTATAAATCATAAGCAATCTATATGTTCAAAATGAAGAAACTATAAACTATGACATAACTGTCCTACAGTCTTGACAATTTATGTGATAAGTGTGAAAGTTGTATAGAAAAATGAGAATGCATGTGATATACATTGATCTACTATGAAAAATTAAAAAGAGAAAAAAGAAAAGAATGTATATAAATATATATGTATATAGATTATATATAAATTTATATCATATAAATCCTAAATTCGTCAAAAAAGAAAATACATTTGTATATATTATGATTTCAATTACATAAAAATATATACACATAAAAAGATTAAAGGGTAATCATATAAGACTGATGAGTTTTATGATAGGGTGATTTTTGTTGTTACTTTTCCCCCCATATTACTGAAAGGATGAGACTTGTGTTAAGATGATTTTATTAACCACCCACCTACTTCCACCCAAAATTTTTTGTTAGTGTTATCATATTACTTTTAAAAGTTTTCAGATTTTTTTTTTAAATTGGGCTTGACAGAAAGATCCAGAGAATTCTAATTATCAAACACCTATCATTAACGTTTAAGTATCTACAACCAGACCAACTAAAGGAAAACCAGTTAAAACGAAAACTACTTCTCTATTCACTATACTTCTGAACAAATCTGTGAGTTTTCTACACCAAGTAATACAATTCTCTGCAGACACCAAATGTAGGTCCTATAATTTAACTGAATTCTGACACTATCTCGAATTAGCACAGACCTCGCAGACTAAGGGATCAGTGCCATAAGACTGCCCTCCCTTTCCAATGCCAATAGCAAATAAAAGGTCCCCAGATTACTCACCCATACTTTTGTCTACCTTGGCTACATATTGGGAACTCTCACCACTCCCCTCCTCAGGTTTGATAATTTACTATAGCAGCTCAAAGAACTCAAGGAAACACTTTACTTATGTTTACTCTAAAGGATATCTTAAAGGATACAAATAAACAGCCAGATGAAGCAGTATGTAAGGGAAGGTCTGGAGGAGCCCCAAGCACAAGAGCTTCTGTCCCCATAAATTTTGGGATACGTCACCCTCCCAACACATGAATGTATTCAACAACCAGGGAGATCTCCAAAACCACTATTTAAGGTTTTTACAGAGGTTCCATTATGTAAGCATAAGCATGATCGATTAAGTCATTGGCCATTGGTGATTAACTCAATCTCTAGCCCCTCTATATTCCTGCAGGTCAGAAGGTAGGACTGAAACTTCCATATCCTTAATCTTGTGGCTAATGTCTATGGCAACCAGTCCCCAGCCTGAAGCTACCTAGGGGCCCATCAAGATCACTTCATTAGCATAAACTCAGGTATTGCCAAAAACTACTTATTATGAATGACAAAGACACTCCTTTCACATCCATCACTCAAGGAATTCCAAAAGTTTTAGGAGCTCTATGCCAGAAATAAGAAAAAAGACCAAATATATATTTCTTATTATAACACAATATTACACCAATATTTGAAATTATGAAAAAAATACACAATATTCAAAGTATTTACTTCAAATAAGAGCAGATGTCGGCTGGGCATGGTGGCTCATGCCTGTAATCCCAACACTGGGAAGCCAAGGCGGGCGGATCTTTTAAGGTCAGCAGTTAAGAGACCAGCCTGAACAACATGGTGAAACTCCATGTCTACTAAAAATACAAAAAAAAAAAAAAAAAATTAGCTGGGCATGGTGGCACTCGCCTGTAATCCCAGCTATTGGGGAGCCTGAGGCAAGAGAATCACTTGAACCCGGGAGACGAAGGTTGCTCACTTCGTCTCCCGAGAATCACTTGAACCAGGGAGACATGGCGCCACTGCACTCCAACTTGGGCGACAGAGAGACTCTGTCTCAAATAAACAAACAAAACAAAAAAAAAAACGATGTCTGCAATAAATCAGATATCCTAGATTGTTGGTATAAAAACAGATTCATACTGCAAGATCAGTATAAAACAACATTAATCTCTGCAAAAAACTATCAAAGAAGCAAACGCAAATTTGAGAAAGAATAGCACTTGAAGGGGGAAAATGTTATTGTTTACCATATGCAATATCGTAAAAAGAAATATCACCATCACAGCACTGTCACACAAGTTTTAACAACTTAAAATTTTTTCTGAAATAAATGATTGCTCTATTGCAGACTAGTTGTTTACTGAGTATATTTCTTTTTGTTTGTTTTTTTTTTTGAGACGGAGTCTTGCTCTGTTGCCCAGGCTGGAGTACAGTGCCACGATCTTGGTTCACTGCAACATTCGCCTCCTAAGTCCAAGCGATTCTCCTGCTTCAGCCTCCTGAATAGGTGAGACTATGTGCACCTGCCACCAAGCCTGGCTAATTTTTTTGTATATTTAGCAGAGATGGGGTATCACTGTATTGGCCAGGCTGGTCTCGAACTCCTGACCTCAGGTGATCCACCCCCTCGGCCTCCCAAAGTGCTTGGATTGCAGGTGTGAGCCATCGCACCCAGCCTCTTTTTTTTTTTTTTTTTTTTAACAGGCAAAATCTCACTCTGTCACCCAAGCTGAAATACAGTGACACAACCATGGCTCATCGTAGCCTCAAATTTCCTGGACTCAAGCCATCCTCCTGCCTCAGCCTACTGAGTAGCTGAGGACTACAGATGAGTACCACCACGCCTAGCTAATTTCTTTTCCGTTTTATTTTGTTCGTTTTGTGTTTTGTTTTGTTTGTTTTGTTGTTTTGTTTTGTTTTGTTTTTTGAGACAGGGTCTTACTCTGTCACCCAGGCTGGAGTACCGTGGTGCGATCTTGGCTCACTGCAACCTCTGCCTCCTGGGTTCAAAATATCCGTCCACCTCAGCCTGCTGAGTAGCTAGGACTACAGGCGAGTGTCAGCACACCCAACTAATTTTTGCATTTTTATAGACATGGGATTTTGCCATTATGCCCAGGCTGGTCTCAAATTCCTGGACTCAAGCAATCCACCTACCTCAGCCTCCCAAAGTGCTAAGATTACAGGCGTGAGTCACCATGCCTGGCCCTGGCTAATTTTCTTTAAGCAAAATTATTTCTAAAACTGGAAAGGATACAAGTATTAGAAATTAAGTAATATACAACTCAAAAACTTGGGGATTTATAAGATATCTATAAGGAATTCTTATGAAATGTACCTTTCAACACTGATTTGGTTATTCTATTTCATCCTCACCCCACCACAAAAACGAATTAGAAAGATTTTCACAAATTCAAAAAGTCCAAAAAGCCACCTACTATATGCAGACCTTAAGAACGATGCTTTAAATACATTAGGTGAGTCTTATACTAAATGGATAGCCAAAGAGCTCTCACTAACTCTTTTCTACTATTAAGAGCTAAAAACGTAACATACAGATAAAGGGAAAAGGTATTTTTGCAAATAAAAAATACTATTTCAAAAAAAAATTCATGTAAAGTAACTGAGGAGTTCCCAGGGAGTTTTCATACTTGACCTCTCAGCTTATCACATACTCTCTAAGTAAATTCATTTACTCCCTTAATTTTCATTAGCACTATTGCTGACAATAATAAAACACTAACTCTAATCCAGACATTTGCTGAGTTTCCAATTCATATTTTCCAGTCCTGCAAAATTTATCAAGAGCACCACAAAGTCAGATTATTCAAAACCAAATTCATTTATCTTTGCTCAAAACTTTCACCCATCTGCATTCTCCATCTCAGATTACAGAACCATCACACACTCATTTTGCCTAAATCTAAGGCATCACTCTTACTCGTCTCTATTCCTTAACCGTCACATCCAATCACCAGGTTAATTCAATTGCCCACACAAATTTTGCATCTATCTCCCTTTCTCCATCTCCTTGGCCACTACTTTAATTCATGTTGCCATCATCTCTCACCTGGATTATAAAAGAGATCTAATATAGCACTCTATATACCTTTACATCCACATTTCTAGTTGTTTACTAAGAAATCCAATAATGGATTTCTCAAACCGTTGTAACCAAATCAAAGTCTTTATTTATCTCAATATTTTACCATCCTAGAAAAAAGTTTGCTAACCTTGCTATGTTCTCCAGCTTAGTCAATAATATCCTCATTTATCAAGAACTTCAGTTAAACCCTAAATGAGGCTGGGTGCAGTGGCTCATGCCTGTAATCCCAGCACTTCGGGAGGCCAAGGCAGGCGGATCATCTGAGGTCGGGAGTTTGAGACCAGCCTGACCAACACGGAAAAACCCCGTCTCTACTAAAAAGACAAAATTAGCCAGGCGTGGTGGCACATGCCTATAATTCCAGATACTCAGGAGGCTGAGGCAGGAAAATCACTTGAACCAGGGAGGTTGAAGTTACGGTGAGCCACGATTGCACCATAGCACTCTAGCCTTGGCAAGAGAGTAAGACTCCGTCTCCAAAAAAAAAAAAAAAACCCTAAATGAACTATTAGCTGGGCATGGTGGTAGGCACCTGTAATCCCAGTTACCTGGAAAGCTGAGGCAGGAGAATCACTCGAACCCAGGAGGTGGAGGTTGCAGTGCGCTGAGATCACACCACTGCATTCCAGCCTGAGTGAATGCAGGCTGAGCAAATGCAGGCCCAGTGAGACTCTGGGCCAGGTGCAGCGGCTCACTCCTGTAATCCCAGCACTTTGGAAGGCTGAGGTGGCTGGATCACGAGATCAGGGGTTTAAGACCAGCCTGGCCAACATGGTGAAATCCCATCTTTACTAAAAATACAAAAATTAGCCAGGTGTGGTGGCACATGTCTGTCGTCCCAGCTACTCGGGAGGCTGAGGCAGGAGAATCCCTTGAACCTGGGAGCTGGAGGTTGCAGTGAGCCTAGACTGTAGCATTATACTCCGCCTGGGTGACAGAGCAAGACTCCATCTCAAAAAAAAAAAAAAAATTGAAACCTAAATGAACCAAAACATATTTGCACACCAATGTTCACAGCCGCATTATTCACAATGGCTAAAATATGTAAATAACCCAATGTCTATCAATGGATGAATAGATAAACAAAAGGCAGTGTACACATCAACAATGACATATTATTCAGTCTTTAAAGGGAATAAAATTCTGGTAACATGCTACAAGATAAATGAAGCTGGAAATAATTATGCTAAGTGAAATAAGCCAGTCACAAATGGATGAGGTACCTAGAAGAGTTAAATTCATAGTGACAGGAAGTGGAACTGTGGTTACTGGGGCTGCAGGGCAGGGGAGGAATGAAGAGTTATTGTTTAATTAGTATAGAGTTTAGTTGTAATGATTGTACAATAATGTGAATACACTTAATGCCACTGCACTGTACACTTAAAAATGGTAAAAATAGGCTGGGCATGGTGGCTCACGCCTGTAATCCCAGCACTTTGGGAGGTCGAGGCAGGTAGATCACCTGAGGTCAGGAGTTCAAGACCAGCCTGACCAACAAGATGAAACCTCATCTCTACTAAAAACACAAAATTAGCTGGCATGGCTGTACACACCTACAATCCCAGCTACTCAGGAGGATGAGGCAGGAGAATCACCTGAACCCAGGAGTCAGAGGTTGCAGTGAGCCAAGATCATGCCATTGCACTCCAGCCTGGGCAACAAGAGCAAAATTACATCTCAAAAAAAAAAAAGTAAAAATAATATCCTTTAAATTATGTACATTTTGTCACAATTTTAATTTAAAAAAATTTTTAAAAACCTAAATAAGTATTTTATTGCAGGCATAACCACACAGACAAAATAATTATTTTAAGTATTTAAGAATGCAGAGTTTTGACTACATATCCTTTGGGATATAGCATAAAGCCAAAAAACACTGCTAAAAAAAGAAACAGTGAAAGCAATTCAGTAATCTTACCAATAATATTCATATTGTTAATTTTAAAGCCATTTATGTGTATTTTAGCAAAAAACAATTATGCTAATGTTAAGAGCCAAGATATTCAGTATAAGATAAAAAGATATAAATATAGAATCAAATAAGTAAAAAACCATTTTAAATCTTAAATTTGAATTAGTATTTTGGTTTTTGCTTTTTAACAATAATTCTTATCATTCAAAAGCTTAAAAGCAAAGACAACCCAAAAGCAAAGTGCACCCTCAGTCCTTATACTGTGATCTCTAACCATCACTCCCCTCTCAAAGGAACCGGAAACATATTATTGTGCCAAAAAGGAAGGAAGCATTTTGAGCACAAATAAGGTCCTGTCAAAATGACAAACATCACCTTGAAGGTACTCTCACTAGCTAAAGCTGAGATTATCTTCACATCAACAAATAACACTGACTGCAAACGATTGATACACACTAAAAATATATAAATCCATGAGTTTATAAGATATATATAAATCCATGAGTTAGTCAACTGATCTTTGACAAAGGAAAAAAGGCAATACAATGAGAAAAGATAGTAGCTATTGTCTGAATGTCCCCACCAAAACTAATGTTGAAATTTAATTGCAAATGTAATGGTACTGAGAAGTGAGACCTTTAAAAGGTGACTAGGTCAGGGGAACTCCACCCTCATGAATGGACTGCCATTATTGTGAATATGGATCAGTCATCATGGGAATGGCTTTGTTATAAAAACAAGCCCGGGCCGGGCTCACACCTGTAATCCCAGCACTTTGGGAGGCTGAGGCGGGTGGATCACGAGGTCAAGAGATCAAGACCATCTTGGTCAACATGGTGAAACCCCGTCTCTACTAAAAGTACAAAAAATTAGCCAGGCGTGGTGGTGCGTGCCTGTTGTCCCAGCTACTCGGGAGGCTGAGGCAGGAGAATTGCTTGAAACTGGAAGACAGAAGTTGCAGTGAGCTGAGATCGCACCACTGCACTCCAGCCTGGTGATAGAGCGAGACTCTGTCTCAAAAAAAAAAAAAAAAAGCCCTCCAGCCGGGCCCAGTGGCTCATGCCTGTAATCCCAGCACTCTGGGAGGCCGAGGCGGGCAGAGCACCTGAGGTCAGTAGTTCAAGACCAGCCTGGCCAACATGTTGAAACCCCATCTCTACTAAAACTACAAAAATTAGCCTGGTGTGGTGTCAGGCACCTGTAGCCCCAGCTACTCATGAGGCTGAGGCAGGAGAATCACTTGAACCCGGGAGGCAGAGGTTGCATTGAGCCAAGATTGCACCGTTGCACTCCAGCCAGGGGACAAGAGTGAGACTTCATCTCAAAAAAAACAAGCTCTCTGTCACACCTGCTCTCTTGCCCTTCCCAACTGCTATGTGATGACATAGACAGGACCTTACCAGAGAAAGGTGTCATGTGCTTACACTCCCCAGCATCCAGAACTGTGAGCCAAATAAACTTCTTTATAACCTAGTATGTGAGATTCTGTAATAGCAGCAAAAAAAAAAAACAAAAAAAGAGAGGGGTGCTAAGACAAATAGTCTTTTCAACAAATGGTAATGAACGACTAGACAGCCGCATGCAAAAAAAAAATCTAAACAAAGACCTTATACTCTTCATAAAAACTAACTCAAGCCGAGGCATAGTGGTTCATGGCTATAATCCTAGCAATCTGGGGGGCCAAGGTCAATCACTTGAGCCCAGGAGCCCAAGAACAGCCTGGGCAACATGGTGAGCCCTGTCTTAATAAATTTAGGCTGGGCACGGTGGCTCACACCTGTAATCTCAGCACTATGGGAGGCCGAGAAGGGTTTGGATCACCTGAGGTATAAAATACAAATTTAGGCTGGCCTGTGTGGAGAAACCCTGTCTCTGCTAACAATACAAAAATTAGCCAGGCCTGGTGGCAGGTACCTGTAATCCCAGGTACTCAGGAGGCTGAGGCAGGAGAATTACTTGAACCCAAAAGGTGGAGTCTGCAGTGAGCCAAGATCATGCCCCTGCACTCCAGCCTATTTTGAGATGGAGCAAGACTCCATCTCAAAAATAAATAAATAAAATTTAAATTTAAATTTAAAAAAATTAACAGCCAGGCACAGTGGCTCATGCCTGTAATCCCAGCACTTTGGGAGGCCAGGGCGGGCGGATTACGAGGTCAAGCGATAGAGATCATCCTGGCCTACATGGTGAAACTCACCCCGTCTCTACTAAAAATACAAAAATTATCTGGGCATGGTAGCCCAAGCCTGTAGTCCCAGCTACTGGGGAGGCTGAGGCAGGAGAATTGCTTGCATCTGGGAGGTAGAGGTTGCAGTGAGCTGAGATTGTGCTCCTGTACTCCAGCCTGGCAACACAGTGAGACTCTGTCCCCAAAAAAAAAAAATTAACTCAAAATGGATCACAAACCTAAATGTAAAATACAAAACTATAAACCCTAGAAGATAACATAGGAGAAAATGACTAAGCTTTGTCAATTTTTTTTTTTTTTAGATAGAACACCAAAGGCACAATCCATGAAAGAATAAGCTGGACTTCACTAAAATTAAAAATGCCAGCTCTTTAAAAGACATTGTCAAGACTAAAAAGAGAAGTCACAGACTCGAGGAAAATATTTACAAAAGACACACCTGATAATGGACTATTACCCAAAATATACAAAGAACTCTTTAAACTCAACAGTAAGAAAATAAACAACCAAATTAAAAAAATAAGGCAAAGACCTTAATACAGGTATCTTTAAAAAGAAGATATACAGATGGCAAATAAGCATATGAAAAGTTGCTCCACAGCATACACCATCAGGGTAATGCAAATTAAAACAATGGGATACCACAACACACCTAGTAGAATGGCCAAAATTCATAACACTACCACCACCAAATGCTGACAAGGATGTGGAGAAGCAGGAACAGGAATTCATTGCTGGTGGAGTACAAAATGGCACAGCTACTTTGGAAGACAGTTTGGCACTTCCTTACAAAACTAAACATACTCTTATATACAATTCAGTAATCACACTCCTTGGTATTTACCCAAGTGAACTGAAAACTTCTGTCCACACCAAAACCTGCACACAGATGTTTAAAGTAGCTTTATTCATAACAGCTAATGCTTGGAATTGACCAAGATGTTTTCCAGTGGGTGAATGAATATCTTACTAGTACATCCAGACAATATAATATTCTTCAGCGTTAAAAAGAAATGAGCTATTAAGCCATGAAAAGACAATGAAGAAACTTAAACGTATACTAAGTTAAATATGAAGTGAAAGAAGCCAATCTGAAAATGCTATATACTGTATGATTCCAACTATATGGATTTCTGGAAAAGGCAAAACTATGAAAAAAGTGAAAAGATCAATGGTTGCCAAGAATTAAGGAGAAGGGAAGGATGAATAGGCAGAACACAGTGGATTTGTAGGGAAGTGAAAGTGCTCTGTATGGTATTATAATGGTAGATACATAAAAATTTGTCCTAAAACCCACAGAATATACAACACCAAGAGTGAACCCTACTGTAAACTGCAGACTCTACATGATAATGTTATGTCAATGTAGGTTCATGAATTGTAACAAATGTACCACTCTAGTGGGGAATGTTGATAATAGGAGAGTCTATGCAAGTATTGGGGAAGGAAGTATATGGAAAATCTCTGTAACCTTCACTCAATTTTACTGTGAACCTATAACTACTCTAAAAAGTAACTTCTGTTTTTCAAATCTATGAATTTTCTTTTCTCAAGAAAAAGAAAATCAAAAGAAAACTAAGCAAACCTCAGTGATCACTGCTGGAACAGCTAGTCTACCAACTCTCACTCTAAAACTTAGTAATCAAAGAAAAACAATTTAGTATTTATCCTTACTAAATTTTTTAGTAAAACAATTTAGTATTTATCCTTACTGTTGAGTTTGAAGAGTTCTTTGTATATTTTGGGTAATAGTCCATTATCAGGTATGTCTTTTGTAAATATTTTCCTCCAGTCTATGACTTCTCTTTTTACTCTTGACAACATCTTTTGAAATAGCCCTGATTGATGTTCAAAAGTTCTTTACAGAAAATTTTCAGTTAACGTATGCAGAAGCAATGAAAGATTGAGAGATCATTTTGCAAATACTGCTGAAATCTGACCCAAATGATATCATAAAATCTTCTCTAAATGTTCTCACTGAAATAAGAAATCTTTCCATCCTTTAAACTCGACTACGTCCCTTATTTATATTTCCTCTTGCAGCACTTACTCATAACACAAGGAAGAACAAAGTGGTGTCAGTGGTAGTTTGTTATGGTACTTACCATCAATTAATCAGGCCTATGTTTTCATGCCCTTGTAATTCTCTTATGTAATCCTCCTCTACATAAACTCCGGGCTAGCCATGAGATTTGCCTTGACTAATAGTAGCAGCAAATGAGATACAAGCAGTGACTTGAAAGATGTCTGTCTGCATGATGGGATTTGTCCTCTTGCTGGAAACTCCTCTGCCACCACATAAACCCAGACTAGGCTTGGACACATGTGGCCCAATGGATAAAACTAGCAGTATGAGTGAAGGTACCTTAGATCATCCATTCTGTTTTCCACCTTATTTTCTTTTTATAGATTTAGTGAGCACAAGTGCAGTTTTGTTAGATGGGCATATTGTATAGTGGTGAAGTCTGGGCTTTTAGTGTACTCACCACCCTAATAATGTCACTGTACAGAATAGGTAATTTTTCATTCCTCACTCTCCTTCCACCCTCACCTTTCCCCCATTTCCATCTTTATGCTTATTTGTATCCATTGTTTAGCTCCCACTTATAAGTGAGAACATGCAGTATTTCACTTTCTAAGTGATTTCACTTAGGATAACGGCCTCCAGTTCCACCCCTGTTGCTATAAAAGATATAATCTCATTGTTTTTTATGGCTGAATAGTATTCCACTGTATATATAAACCACATTTTCTTTATCCAATCATCTGTTAATGAACATTAGGTCGATTCCATGACTTTGCTATGGTATAAAGTGCCGTGATAAACAGCCATGTGCAGATGTCTTTTTTATACAATGATTTTAATTTTCCTTTGGGTATATACTCAGTACTGGGACTGCTGGATTGAACTGCAGTTCTGCTTTTTTTTGGAGACAAAGTATCATTCTTATTGCCCAGGACAGAGTGGAATGACACAATCTCGGTTCACCACAACCTCTGCCTCCCGGGTTCAAGTGATTCTCCTGCCTCATCCTCCGGAGTAGCTGGGATTCCAGGCATGCACCACCACGCCCGGCTGATTTCCTATTTTTTAGTAGAGACGGGGTTTCCCCATATTGATCAGGCTGGTCTCAAACTCCCGACCTCAGGTGATCTGCCCGCCTCGGTGTCCCGAAGTGCTGGGCTTATAGTCATAAGCCACCATGACCAGCCTGTATTTAGCTCTTTGAGAAATCTCCATACTGTTTTCCATAGAGGCTGTACTAATTTACATTCCACCAACAATGTATAGGCATTCCCTTTTCTCCACATCCTCACCAACATCTGTTTTTTTTTTTTTTAATTTTTCGTAGCAGCCATTCTGAGTGGTGTAAGACGGCATCTCATTGTATTTTTAATTTGCATTTCTCTGATGATTAGGGATGTTGAGTATTTTCTCATGTTTACTGGTCACTTGTATGTTTTCTTCTGAGAAATATCTGCTCATGTCCTTTGCTTTTTAATGGGCTTATTTTTTTTCTTGTTGCATTCCATGTAAATTCTGGATGTTAGTACTTTGTCAGATGCATAGTTTGCAAATATTTTCTCCTATTTTGTAGGTTGTCTCTTTACTCTGTTGATTATTTCTTTAGCTGTGCAGAAGATTTTTACTTTAATTAATTTCCATTTTTCTATTTTTGTTTTTGTATTTGCTTTTGAGTTCTCAGTGATAAATTCTTCACCCAGCCCAATGTCCAGATAGATTTTCCTAGGTTTTCTTCTAGAATTTTTAGTTTGAGGTTTTTTTGTTTGTTTTTGAGACAGAGTCTTGCTCTGTCACCCATACTGGGGTGCAGTGCCGTGATGCTGGCTCACGGCAACTTCTACCTCCCAGGTTGAAGCAATTCTCCTGCCTCAGCCTCCTGAGTAGCTGGGATTACAGGCATGTGCCACCACACCCAGCTAATTTTTGTCTCTTTAGTAGAGATATAATTTTACTATGTTGGCCAGGCTGGTCTTGAACTCCTGACCTCAGGTGATCCTCCCACCTCATCCTCCCAAAGTGCTGGGATTACAAGCATGAGCCACCACATCCAGCCCAGTTTGAGGTCTTACATCTAAGTCTTTAATCCCTCAGTTAATTTATCTTCTGTATATGGTGAGAGATATGAGTCCAGCTTCATTCTTCTGCATATAGCTAATTTTCCCAGCACCATTTACTGAATGAAGTATCCTTTCCGTCACTGCATTTCCCTATCTCCACCACACCCTTGGGTCTCCCTCTACCACTCACCCACCAGTCCAGGCCTCCAGGGCCTCTGATCCTGCCTTCACTTTCCCCTCACCCTGCATTCAAATGCCAGGCCCATCATCAGAAGCCCCAGTGCAAATTTCTGTCAACTTGGTCAAATATCAGTAAGTTATAAATATATGGCTTTTTTTCTGGGTTATCTATTCTGTTCCACTGGCCTGTGATTATTTTTATACCAGTACCACGCTGTTTTGTTTACTGTAGCCTTATAGCTTAATTTGAAGTCAGGTAATTTGATGCCTCCCACTGTGTTCTGCTTAGGATCACTTTGGTTATTCGCACTCTTTTTTGGTTCCACATGAATTTTAGAATTGTTTTTTCTAATTCTATGAAAAATGATGTCGGTAATCTGATAGGAATTGCATTGAGGTTGGGCACACTGGCTCACACCTGTAATCCCAGCACTTTGGAGGCCAATGTGAGAGGATCACTTGAGGCCCGGAGTTCAAGATCAGCCCCTGGGCAACATAGCAAGACCTTGTCTCTACAAATATATATATATATATTTTTTTTCTTTTTGAGGAGTCTTGCTCTGTCACCCAGGCTGGAGTACAATGGCGTGATCTCAGCTCACTACAACCTCCGCCTCCAGGGTTCAAGCAATTCTCCCACCTCAGCCTCCCGAGTAACTGGGAGTACAGGCGCGCACTACCATGGCCGACTAATTTTTGTCTTTTTAGTAGAGATGGGGTTTCGCCATGTTGGCCAGGCTGGTCTCCAACTCCTGACCTCAGGTGATCCAACCGCCTCAGCCACTCAAACTGCTGGGATTACAGGCGTGAGCCACCATGCCTGGCCCAATAAAAATAATTCTAAAATTAGCTGGGCATTATGGCATGTGCCTATAGTCCCAGCTATTGAGGAAGCTGAGGCAGGAAGACTGCCTGGACCCAGGAGGTCAAGGCTGCAGTGAGCTATAAATGTGCCACTGCACTCCAGGCTGGGCAACAGAGTGAGATCCTTTCTCAAAAAAATTTAAAAGAAAAACCGGAATTGCATTTTATCTATGGATTATTTTAGGCAGTATTGCCACTTTAATGATATTGATTCTTCCAATCCATGAACATGGGATTTGTGTCATCTGTGATTTCTTTCATCAGTTTTTCACCGTTCTTGATTTCATCATATCTGCTTGATCATTACTGGTATATAAATATGCCACTAATTTCTGTACATTGATTTTGTATCCTAAAACTTTACTGAAGTCTTTTATCAAACCTAGTCTTTTCTAGATATATGATCACATCATCAGCAAACAGAGATAATTTGACTTCCTCTTTCAAATTTGAAAGTCTTTTATTTCTTTCTCTCGTCTGACTGCTCCAGCTAGGACTTCCAGTACTATGCTGAATAGGAGTGGTGAAAGTGGGCATCCTTATCTTGTTCTAATTCTTAGAGGAAATGTTTTCAACCTTTCTCCATTTCATGTGATGTTAGCTATGGGTCTGTTGTGTGTGGCTTTTATTATTCTGAGGTATGTTCTTTCTATGTCTAGTTCGTAGATTTTTATCATGATGGGATGCTGAATTTTATTGGATATTTTTTCTGCATCTATTGAGTCCATCTTTTATTTATTTATTTATTTATTTTGGTTACGTTTTTAAGTTAAAAAAGAAACTGAAAGGCTAAATGACAACTGTCAATCTGTTTTTGATGTTATTTGACAATACCATCTACAACTTTAATGAGCAAAACCGAATACAGTTGCCTATTATTAAATTATTAATGCTAAATTGAATGTAATTCCTATTCAACTTTTCTTTCAAAGTGGCCTCTAAGAGCTCATCCTCCCTATTGCACTTGACTCTAGCCCCCTCCAAAATTTCTCAAGTGTAGACCAGGCACAATGGTTTACACCTGTAATCCAGGCACTTTGGCAGTCTGAAGTGGGAGGACCACTTGAGGACAAGAGTTTGAGACCATCCTGGGCAACATACTGAGATCCCATCTCTACCATAAAAAAAAAAAAAAATTAAAAATTAGCCAGGTGTGGTAGTGTGCACCTATAGTTCCAACTACCTGAGAGGCTGAGGCGGAAGGATCATTTGAGCACAGGAACTAAAGACTGCAGTGAGCTATGATCACAGCACTGCATTCCAGCCTGGGCCTTGTCTCTGGAAAACATAAAAACCAGATTTCTCAAGTCCCAGCACACAATATGATACTTCTGTCTCCTGAGTCTTTCCTGCCTAACCAACTGGCACACAGTACTACACCACACCAAAGAAAGGGGTCAGAAGCAACACCTATCTAAATGCGATTGATTTAGTGCTCCAAAAACCGAAGTCCATCCAAATTTAGACACAGTGATTCAGAATATGAAGTTGGAGTCACACAGTTAACACAGACCTATAATTGACAACTTCTAATTTAGCCATTTAGAAACTTTGTAAATTTACTTCTCTAAGCCTGAAATTCCCATTTGTAAAGTGAAACTAATAATGTCAGCCTCACAGAATTATTGTAAAGATTAAATAAATAATAAACATTAAATGTTTAAGTTAATGCCTGGCATTATGGTAGATACGCTATAAATAGTAGATACATATTATTATTAAGTACACCTCTCTGCACAAAAAAGATCTAGAATCAAAATTTAAAAGCTGTCCGGGTACAGTGGTTTACGGATGTAATACCACCACTTTGGGATGCTGAGGTGAAAGTATCACTTGAGCCAAGGAGTTCAAGACTAGCCTGGACAGCAAAGTGAGACCCCATCTCTACAAAAAACACAAAAAATTAGCCAGGAGTGCTGATGTGAGCCTGTAATCCCAGCTACTAGGGAGGCGAAGCCAGAAAGATCACTTAAGCCTGGAAAGGTTGAGGCTGCAGTGAGTCATGACCATGCTACTGCATTCAGCCTAGACAACAGAGAAAGAACCTGTCTCAAAAACAAAACAAAACAAAATAAAACAAAAACAAAATGTAAAAGTTGAAAGGTACTCAGAAATCATTTGGTCCAATTGCAGTCACTTCATACATGAAGAAACTGAGCCCTAGAAAGAATAGCTGGCTTGCCTGACAACACTCTGCTATCTAATGGTGGAGTTGCAATTAACACTTAGGTTTCTGGGATCTCAACTGATATTCTCCCTACAATCTCAAAATGTTTCTTGTTCATCTCTGTGATACCAATTAAGACTAACTTCTCTAATCTCAATTTCTTCACTGATAAACTATAGGGACAGGATGAGTTCACACGGGTCCTTCCAGCTCCAAAATTCTCATTCTATGATTCATTTGGAGCCATAAATTGGCTGACTTAAAAACATGTCAAACATATTTCCAACATCTGTATAATGCTTAGTTTTCTTATGGTCATATTTAAAAGTCTAAAACTTAAGTTACTAGTTACATCAAAATAATTTGCCTCTCACAAGCAACCAAGTCAGTAAGAGACTGAGAGTATTAGAACTCATTGTAGATAAGTTCCTAATACCTAAATTGGGTATACAGATATCATACAATTAACTTAATATTAAGTGAAATAATAAAAGTGTTAAAAATACCCACCATATGATTAAAATTGACCTACACATTTTAGGCAAGTTTAAAGCATGGGGTGTTTTGATTCATCAAATATGAAAAGACAAATACAAAACTATACCAAAATAAGGGTTAACAGTCTACTTTAAAGAAGAAGCCACTTTTCATTTTATTTAAGTCTTAAACTTACTTAATGGAACAGGGAAACGTACTGAAAATAAAATTTCTTGAACAGAGCATCTGTGGATCATGCTCAAAATCATGGACTATGAAACGATCTTAAAAATCTGTTTGATGGCTGGGCACAGGGGATCACACCTGTAATCCCAGCACCTTGGGGAGGCCAAGGCAGGCAGATCACTTGAGGCCAGGAGTTTGAGAACAGCCTGGTCAACATGGCAAAAACCCATCTCTACTAAAAATATAAAAATTAGCCAGGCATGGTGGCATGTGTCTGTAGTCCCAGCTATTCGGGAAGCTGCAGCACGAGAATCACTTGAACTTGTAAGGCAGAGGTTGCAGTGAGCCTAGATAGCACCATTGCACTCCAGCCTGGGCAACAGACTGAGGCTCTGCCTCAAAAAAAAAAAAAAAAAAAAAAAAAAAATCTATTAGGTAACACTTGGTAATGTAACAGAAATTTGAATCTACTGGCTACAGATTCCCATTATAAAAGATATACAGAATATCAGTTTTGAAGAAGTAGGCCACAAAATTCATAAAATTAAAATCCATCCTGAATATAATCATTTTCTATAATGCAAAAATCATGAGAAAGGCTATCCAAATAGTAGAAGACTGTTATAACTTGGGTTCCCAAGGAAACAGACTCTGAAACTGAAATCTGCATATAAGAGGTTTATTGGGAAGTAATCTCAAGAACAACACCTGTGTGGGCAGAGGAAGCATGATTGGGTAGAGAGAGAAGTTGAACAGTACTCAACAGTAACACAATTGCAACAGCAACCTCAGTGAATCCTGAGTTCTAAAGCTGGGACAGTCTTTCATATAAGGCCCTAATAAGGCAAACCATGTCTTCCACATTAATCAGTAATTAAATGCAGGCTTCTTCCAGGAAGAAGACATAATCTTGGATGCTTCCTTCTACAAGGGCAAGTCTGAGAAAAAGACACACTTATGAGCCTTCAGCAGCCATGACTCCAGGCAGCTAAAGGAAGGTGTCTCCATCCTGAATAGGGATCTAGGTATCACACTATAATAATTTACCTTACTTGTCTTTGAAATATTACAAAGGGCTATACAACGGAGGGACAAAGATCTCAGTAAAGAAGGAGACCTAATATCTTCTGGAGCCTACTATGTGGCAGGTGCTGTGATAGTCATCTTACGTAAGTTATCAAATTTTATCACTGAATCCTCAATTCCTGAAGACACTTGTTTTTTCTCAGCAAAGGTGCTGGAGATTAGGGTAAAAGGTATCAGGATTTGTTATATAAACACACCTAAAATGCTACTTTGAGGCTGCAAATGATCTGCAGACTCAACATCCTGGTTTTTTTCTTAGTTTTCAATTAAAACTTTTATCAGGAAGAGCATTTTAGAGATCACCTAGCTGAAAAGCACAGTGGATCACATCAGTAATCTTCAGCCCTTTGGGAGGCTGAGGCCAAAGGATTTCTTGAGCTTAGGAATTCAAGACCAACCTGGGCAATATAGTGAGACCACCTTCTCTACAAAAAATACAGAAAATAGCCAAGTATTGTGGCACGTGCCTGTAGTCCCAGCTACTTGGGATGTTGAGGCAGGAGAATCTCTTGAGCCCAGGAAGTCAAGGCTGCAATGAGCCATGTTTGCACCACTGCAGTCCAGCTGGGGCAACACAGCAAGACTGTGTCTGTAAAAAGAAGGCCGGGCGTGGTGGCTCATGCCTATAATCCCAGCACTTTGGGAGGCTGAGGCAGGCAGATCACCTGAGGTCGGGTGTTCGAGACCAGCCTGACCAACACGGAGAAACCCCATCTCTACTAAAAATACAAAATTAGCTGGGCGTGCTGCTGCATGCCTGTAATCCCAGCTACTCAGGAGGCTGAGGCAGGAGAACTGCTTGAACCCAGGAGGTAGAGGTTACAGTGAGCCAAGACCAAGCCACTGCACTCCAGCCTGGGCAACAAGAGCAAAACTCTGTCTCAAAAAAAAAAAAAAAATCACCTAGCTGGTAGCCTCATTAAACAAATAAGGAAAATAAAGCCCAGAAAAAGCTCAATGATTTTCCTAAGATCACATTGGTAGCAGAAATAGAACCTGAACTCAGGTCTTTGATTCCAGATTCAGTGATTTCTTAATGTGCTCTGGTGCCTTTATACTCAAAAACTTAATAAAACCAAAATAATCCTGAGGCATAAATTTTATTACAAAGCTCTGGATGTCAACTTCCCCTAGATTATATGCATTTTCAAATTCCGACACATAAGAAATGAGTTTTTTAGTAGCTGAAGAAATACCAGTTGGTAGTCTGCTAAACGAAAGTATATTTTTATTAACAATAATAATAGCTAACATGTAAACTCTATGATGGGCACTATGCTAAGCACTTCAATTGCTTTGTAACATTTAATCCTCACAACAATCCTTTGCGTAAAGACAACGGATTGCTCTCATTTAGCCAAATGGGGAAAAAAAATAAGCTTCAAGAAGCTAACTTAGTCGTTAGATAAGACCACAAATGTAATAATGGGCAAAGCTGGGATTCTGTCTTACTTTGAAGCTACTTCTCAATTTTTCTTTTCTGTGAACTTTTCAAATTTTCATGATGTATATGATTTATTTTCATAATTGGAAATACATTTTATTTTTAAATATTTTTAAAATAAAATCATTGCTTAAAATATGTAGGCAGGGGCAAACAAGTTATATGAAAGAAAAAAAGTTTTATGGAACAAAATAAATTCCTACTTCTTTATTAGAGATCTACCTCAGTATGACCTACCAACCACTTATCCATTCAAACAGCAATTACTTTGGTACAGCACAGTAAAAAGGAACTCTTAAAACATTTTCCAAATATTATATAGTTAATAGAGTCAAAATAAAATACCACCAAGACACTGGAAAAATTTTTATATTAGCATACTTACATAAAATTTAACCACAGCCTGATATTAAAAACTGAGATAAGGGAAATAATGTGACTTTTATTAAATTGCATCTACTGCTATGGCCCATGCACCACTAAAACAGACATCTATGCATCTAAATTACTTATGTTATTATACTAAATATGCCAATCAATCATAGGGCATGCAATGGCCATGATCCATCCTAAAGTCAGCTGTCCTACCACTGTTCGTGTTGAGAACACAGGCCAAGACAGACAAATTACATGATCCCATGCCTATTGCTGACTAACCAGATGTGATCACTTGGGCTCAACTATTCACAAGCTAGCTAGTCATCAATGAAGCAGCCCAGTGTGGGGTGGGGGCGGTGGGGGGGCGCCGATGCAGGAGTGAACAGCTACAGCTGGGTCCCGTGTTTAGGCCTATGAATTACAAACTAAAACATGATTGATTAGCTGCACAAACTGACACTAAGCAGACACACAGTGTAGTTATGAGATAAAGAGTACTTGAAGGACTTGAGGAAATCAAAGTTACAACTCAGCCAAAGTTTCAAAAAACCATAGATAGACTCTGAGAGTGCAGAAGCCATGGTATTAAGAAAATAACTAGTGCAGAGAGTAAGAAAATTATTTAACAGTAGAAACAAGGATGCAAACAGGTGAACTGAGTCCTCTAATAGCTAAACCCTATGGTGAAAAATCTATAAAGCCCTGTCATAGAGCTCCCAAAGAGCACTGCCTTAATCCTGCAAAGCCTTCCAGTAAAAATGTCTCAGAGGCTCAGCCCAATTTTGGTCTTAGATTTCTATGAAATTCTACCTTTCTCTATTGCAGAATGTATCCTTATAACCATTACTATCCTAATTGAGCTAACCTGATAGATTCTTTACTCCTAGAACCAAATGAATTTAATCAGAACCATTATCACTGTTACAGAGGCATGGTAAAGTTTATTTCTAGAAGAATGACCTACATACAAAAGGTGTGTTTCATGGTACCACAACTCCTAGAAGATAGAATATTATCTGACCCCCAACCTTGGTTGACTAGACCAGCAATGGACACTTGACCCAGAGGAAACAACTCTATTGGTCATCCAGAGACCTATGCATGACCTGACAAGAAAAGATGAGAAGAACATTTTAGATTCTTCTCTTGGGATTTTGCAAATGAGACACTGGGCCAGTTGGCTATGCAAAGTTAACGTGAAAGGCATGCGGAATCATGTCAGATGACCACTGAAATGCTGGCCATACTTAGTAAGCAGCAGCAAGAAGAGGAATAGGCACAGAGAAGTGGAGACAAGAAGCCAGTGGTCCATCAAAGAGTGTGAAATGAAGAGCTGCCTCTGTCCCTGACACATTCTAGATCCTACTCTCCAGAGACCCAATCAGCTATACAGTAATTCCAAACCTTGGATCACTATGAAATCTTACAATAAATCTCCCTTTCAACTTAAACTAATGTGAGGAGATACGTAATCCTTGAAAATAAAGTTATTGGCCAGGCACGGTGGCTCATGCCTGTAATTCCAGCACTTTGGGAGGCTGAGGCAAGTGGATCACGAGGTCAGGAGATCAAGACCATCCTGGCCAAGGTGGTGAAACCCCGTCTCTACTAAATATACAAAAATTAGCTGGGTGTGGTGGTGTGCCTATAGTCTCAGCTACTCTGGAGGCTAAGGCAGGAGAATCACCTGAACCCGGGACGTGAAGGTTGCAGTGAGCCAAGACTGCGCCACTGCAATCTAGCCTGAGCTACAAAGTGAGACTCTGTCTCAAAAAAAAAAAAAAAAAAGAAAAGAAAAAGAAAATAAAGTTATTAGAAGATGGTCTAAGAATGGCAGATTACATTAATGCATTTAATATTTCAATACTTTCCATGTAGTCTGTACTCCCTGTTTCTATTCCCTTACTGCCTAGTCATTCATTTCCCACTATGACTCTCTTGAAACTGAAATAGGTATGACCCAATTGTCGCATTCAGTGGGCACTTCTCAGTCCTTATTTGACTCAACTTCTCTTCCAACATTTACACATACCTAACACCTGCTTTTACTTGTCTCCTAAGTGCTGGACCTGTATTTTCTCCTGCCTACCTAACATCACTAGGAAGTCCAGACCTTTCGTTGACATTTATCTTCTACCTTAACCTTTTCCTACTCCTCTATCCTAAACCTTAGTCTATTCCACCGCCTTCACAGCTACCCAAACTACTCACAAGTCAACAAGTTATATCAATTCTATCCTTCTTCTTGAAAATCAATTTATTCTCTATCCCCAAAACTGCTGCCTGAATACAAGCTTTCATTATCCCCTAGACTGAAGACCAGAGGTCCAGAAATTCTGATTCAATTGAGAAACTCAAAAATCTGGTTTGTTTTAAAGAATTCCAAATGATTCCAATATGTAATGATTTTAAGAACTACAAAAACTTTCTTTTCTTTTTCTTGATGATTTTAAGAACTACAATAACTTTCATTTTTTTTTCTTTTTTTTTTTTGAGACACAGTTTCGCTCTTGGTGCCCAGGCTGGAGTACAGTGGCACAATCTTGGCTCACTGCAACCACCACCTCCTGGGTTCAAGTGATTCTCCTCTCTCAGCCTCCTGAGTAGCTGGGATTACAGGTGCGCACCACCACATCCAGCTAATTTTGCATTTTTAGTAGAGATGGGGTTTCTCCATGTTCATCAGGCTGGTCTCGAACTCCCGACCTGAGGTAATCTGCCCACCTCAGCCTTCCAAAGTGCTGGGATTACAGGCGTGAGCACTGCGCCCGACCAAGAACTACAATAACTTTCTAGCTGATCTCTCCTTAATGAAGTCATCCTATCTACAGGACCAACAAGTAGTCAATATATATTACTGAAAAACCACTAGGTATCAAGCACCATGTTAGACCTAAACATACAAAAAAAAGACAACAAAATCTTTACCTTAAGGGTGCTCACGGTCTAATAGAAGTCAAATAAACAAATTACAAAAGCAACATAAATTTTCTAGAGATATGTAATATAATACCTATTATATAATAAGTGTTTATTAAATGCTCGATACTCTGGTAAGTGCTTCATGAACATTATTTCATTTAATCCTTCATTAGCACTGTGAAGTAGATATTATCTTCAATTTAGAGATTAAGCAGTTAGGTCTCAGAGAGCTTGAAATTTTGCATAAGTTGTTACCTTCATAAGTAAAAAAAGCCCAGTACTTAAATAATGGTCTAATTCCAAAAACCTAGTCTCATAATTAGTATAGGGTGCTTTGAGCAGAGGGAAAAAAGGAAGCAAATAATTCCTAGTGTCATCTGAACTGAGCAAATGGACAACTGAGAGAATGGGTAAATTGTGAGAAACACAATTAGTGAGAGACGGCAAGATCAATGCATATACACAGGGATATGGAGACAATCCTGAAGTGGGAGCACAACATAAGGGCCTTTTGTCCCAATGTAAAAAGTCTACACATCTCCTACGGACACTGAGTTGTCACCAACATATTTTAGGCAGAAGAGTGACTCAACTGATTTGTTTACATAAAGATTATCTCAGGCATGGTGGCTCGCACCTATAATTCCAACACTTTGGGAGGCTGAGGTGAGCAGATCGTCTGAGGTCAGGAGTTCAAGACCAGCCTGGCCAACGTGATGAAACCCAATCTCTACTAAAATTACAAAAAAAAAAAAAAAAAAATTAGTCAGGCATGGTAGTGTACACCTGTAGTCCCAGCTACTCAGGTGGCTGAGGCAGGTGAATTGCCTGAACCCAGGAAGTGGAGATTGCAGTAAGCAGAGATTGTGCCACTGCACTCCAGCATGGGTGACAGAGCAAAACTCTGTCTCAAAATTAATTAATTAATTAAAACATAAAGATTATCCGGGAGAAGTATTTTGGGAGGGTTTTCCTTATTACAAATTTGATAACTTTAAAATTCTCTGTGGCTCCTTATTGTCTACAGTACAAGGTCCAAAACTCTTCAAGCTACCTGTTGCAACCACCCCATCCACATGCAGAAATACTCACAATCCCCCTACTCTATACTAAACTATATCATGCTCTTGGATTTGTCATCTAGTTCCTATCTCTAAAATGCCCTTCTCTCCTTTGTCCCTCCTTGCCTGAGTCACTTCCATCCTCTGCAAAGACTTCCTCAATCTCTATTCCTTGCCCTCCCCTACCACACCCCCTCTCTGCCACACAGTTACTTTTTCTTTTGTGCTTACAAACTCTTCCTCTGTGTATCTATTACAACACTTATCAGGTTATTTTGTAATTATCTGTCTCCTCCATTAAAACTCAGCAGGTTTTTTTGTTGTTGTTCTCAAGAGTGTTTTATCTCCAGGCCCAGCACAGTAGTTAGCACAGAATAAATGTTCGGTAGTACATAAAATGAACATAGCACCTATGTTCTAAGTCCTCATCTACCAAAAAAAATTTTTTTTAATAAAAGGAGATAAAAAAATAAAACTAGGAAGTGATAAGAAAAGTGTTCCTTAAAGAAAGCTGGAATTTATAATTATAATAACACCAAAATACCATTACAAAAATCAGCCAGGTGTGGTAGTTCTCGCCTATAGTCCCAGCTACTCCTGAGGCTGAGGCAGGAGGACCATTTGAACCCAAGAGGTAGAGGCTGCAGTGAACATGATGGTTGCCACTGCACTCCACCTTGGTTGACAGAGCAAGACCCTGTCTCAAAAAAAAGAAGAAAAGAAAATCCCACCAAAAACAATACAACATCACCATCAGCAGCAGCTAACACTTACACAGAGGTTACTATGTGCCAGATACTGCTGTAAGACTTTTATACATATCAGTTACCTAGTTCTCAACTCTATAAGGAGGGTACTATTATTACAACTATTTTACTGAGACACAGAGAAGTAACTTCTCCAAAACCACACAAGTAGTAAATGGAATAGGATACAAACCCAGGTAGTCTAGTATCAGAGTTCACATTCTTGGCTACTAAATTACATTATCGCTTTAGCTCAAGCAAAAGGCCACTGGGAATAGAGAAGAAAATTGAGTACTAGCATTGGTTCTTTCATTTCTTAACATCTTCTTTATTCTGAGTTCTAGTCCTGGTTCTTTAATATCTTAATCTCTTCTTTATTCCTAACATGCTAAAATAAAAAAAAAATAAAAAAATAAAAACTACTCAAAAAGAAAATAATTCCATTAGCTGTCACTTTCTAAAATTTACTTCAATAAATTAGTAATACTTTTTTTTAGGAAATTAATGTTTATTTTCAAATTATTATTATTTTAATACATATTTTATTGCGTTTTAGGTTTTGGGGTACATGTGAAGAACATGCAAGATTGTTGCATAGGTACAAACATGGCAATGTGGTTTGCTGCCTTCCTCCCCATCACCTAAATCTGGTATTTCTCCCCATGTTATCCCTCCCCAACTCCCCACCCCCCACTGTCTCTCCCCTAGTTCCCCCGCAACAGACCTCAGTGTGTGATGCTCCCCTCCCTGTGTCCATGTGTTCTCACTGTTCAACACCTGCCTATGAGTGAGAACATTCAGTGTTTGATTTTCTGTTCTTGTGTCAGTTTGCTGAGAATGATGCTTTCCAGATTCATCCATGTCCCTACAAAGGACACGAACTCATCGTTTTTTACGGCTTCATAGTATTCCATGGTGTATATGTGCCACATTTTCCCTGTCCAGTCTATCATTGATGGGCATTTGGGTTGGTTCCAAGTCTCTGATATTGTAAACAGTGCTGCAATGAACATACCTGTGCATGTGTCCTTATAATAGACGATTTATAATCCTTTGGATATATACCCAGTAATGGGATTGCTGGGTCAAATGCAATTTCTATTTCTAGGTCTTTGAGGAAGCGCCACACTGTTTTCCACAATGGTTGAACTAATTTACACGCCCACCAACAGTGTAAAAGTGTTCCTATTTCTCTACACCCTCTCCAGCATCTGTTGTCTCCAGATTTTTTAATGATCGCCATTCTAACTGGCGTGAGGTGGTATCTCAATGTAGTTTTGATTTGCATTTCTCTAATGACCAGTGATGATGAGCATTTTTTCATATGTTTGTTGGCCTCATATATGTCTTCTTTTGACAAGTGTCTGTTCATATCCTTCACCCACTTTTGAATGGGCTTGTTTTTTTCTTGTAAATCTGTTTTAGTTCTTTGCAGATTCTGGATATTAGCCTTTTGTCAGATGGGTAGATTGCAAAATTTTTTTCCCATTCTGTTAGTTGAAATTAGTAATACTTTCATCAAACTTAGATGTGCAACTAATCTGGAAAGCTTTCCTGACATCTAAGACCAGGGCCCTCTTGCTGGGTGTTCCTGAAGCACCCGGCATTTGTCCTTCCTAGAACTCGCTCAGTGGTATAGTTGTATGACTCCCTGAACAATTCCACTCTCTTCCAATGGACACTAAGCTCCACAAAAATTCATGCCTGCTTTACCCATCATTGTCTGCACAGCACACAGGAGGCCCACAACAGATGTCTCAAAAAAAAGAAAAAAAAAGAAAAAAAAATTAATCACAGTAAGTTACTTTTTTTTTTTGGCAGGGCCTCACTCTGTTGCTAGATTACAGTGGTGCAATCTCGGCTCATTGAAACCTCTGCTTCCCAGGTTCAAGCAATTCTCCCACCTCAGCCTTCCAAGTAGTTGGGGCTACAGGTATACACCACCATGCTCAGCTAATTTTTGGATTTTTTGGCAGGGACAGGGTTTCACTACACTGACCAAGCTGGTCTTGAACTCCTGACCTCAGTGATCTGCCCACCTTGACCTCCGAAAGTGCTGGAATTACAGGCATGAGCCACTAAGCCAGCGCATAATAACTTACAACACTTAAGAAAGAAATGGCAACAAAGTTTACAAGCTGCTTAAGGTACTACATGTTGATTATCCTTCTAACCATCAAGTCCTTTAAATTCATGTCTTTCTTCAAAGAACTATTAAGTAAAATATTCAATACATACATATTGGAGCTACTTCATTTTGGTTTTGTTTTGAGGTTTCATTTTTTTTGTTTTGTTTTATTTATCCTCAGGCTCTTTCAAGCCTCAAACACCTTAGTAAAAGTTAATGAAAAAGAAAAAGGAGCAGAAGCAGGAGTAACAGAAGCAGGAGAACCAGAAACCAAATTTCTGTAATATATCCTGAGATTTACTGATGATGTTCAAAGACTTTGAGTTCTAATGGACTGTAAGCACTGTCTGTTTCTTCTTTTAAAAAATGCTATTTAAAGAACACTGAACAGAAGAAAAGAAGGTAAGAATGGTTAAAATGAAAAGGTCATCTAAAAACAAAATGTTAAAGGCATGCCACATAATTTCAAAGCACAGAGTCCATTTCAAAGAAATCTCCAAATTAGCAATAGCTTTAATGTTTTGTTTTGTGTTTTTTTTTTTTTTTTTTTTGAGACAGAGTCTCGATCTATTGCCCAGGCTGTTGTGCAATGGCACAATCTCAGCCCACTGCAACCTCCATCTTCTGGGTTCAAGCAATTCTCCTGCCTGAGCCTCCTAAGTAGGTGGGATTACAGGCATGCGCCACCACATCCGGCTAATTTTTGTATTTTTAGTAGGAACAGGGTTTCACCATGTTGGCCAGGCTGATCTCAAACTCCTGACCTCATGATCGCCCACGTCAGCCTCCCAAAGTGCTGGGATTACAGGCGGGAGCCACCATGCCTGGCCAATAGCTTTAATCTTATACCTTAACATCTGTGCTGAGAAATAAGATTAGCAGGGTAGCGTAAAATAAATGGTTGCCATGTTACACAATTTAAAGATTCCAGTCATACTTGCTGGTAAATACCACCAGTTAATAAAATACATATTCTATCTTCTAAACAAGTAAAATACATCACCAGATTTAAGATATTTATCAAAATGACCCTATTAGACATTCAGCATTAACACTGATCCAACTACAAAATAAAAGCTGAACTTCAGGGCCGGGCGCAGTGGCTCACACCTGTAATCCCAGCACTTTCGGAGGCCGAGGCGGGCGGATCACGAGGTCAAGAGATCGAGACCATCCTAGTCAACATGGTGAAACCCCGTCTCTACTAAAAATACAAAAAAATTAGCTGGGCGTGGTGGCGCGTGCCTGTAGTCCCAGCTACTTGGGAGGCTGAGGCAGGAGAATTGCTTGAACCCGGGCGGCGGAGGTTGCAGTGAGCCGAAGTCGCGCCACTGCACTCCAGCCTGGCGCCTGGTGACGGAGTGAGACTCTGTCTCAAAAAAAAAAAAAAAAAAAAAAAAAAAAAAAAAAAGCTGAACTTCAAAGGGACTCTCACAATTTGGTCTTTAGCCACCAAAGTAGCTTCATGTCTTCCTAATCGCTACATAACATCTCACTTTCTAAGCTTCATTATTCACACTCCCCACAGTACTATCTATGCCTTTTATGACTCCATGTCTTTGCATTTGCTGTTCCCTCTGCCTGACATGCCTTTCCCTCTTCTGAGCTGTGAATATGCCTCCTCCCTGAAGCTTTTCCTAACTGCCCTAACCTCCTCCTACAGAGTGCCTCTGTCCTCTTCATTATTCTATTATGTACCACTGTCATTACTTTTTTTTTTTTTCTTATTAAAGAGACTGGCCAAGGCTGTCATTACTTTTAAATGTTCACCTCTCAAACAGGCTGTGAGTTCTAAAGGGAGGACTCATAGCTTAATGAACTGTTTCCCAGCCCTTAGCATAAAGCCTGGCATTTACTGAGAATCAATCTAAATACACTGAATAAAAGAAAGTTAGCTACTTAACTGTGAGAAACATTTCAAACTTTCCTATTAAAGAGTAAATGCATTTAACACAGTGATTCTCAACCAGACTCAATTTTGCCCCTAGGGGACATTTGGTAAAATCTGGAGATATTTTTGGTTGTCACAACAAGAGGGAAGGGATATAGGGGAAGGGATATAGGGGAATGTTACTGGCATCTAGTGGGAATAGATGCCAAGGATGTTGCTAACATCCTACAATGCATAGGGCAGCCTTCCACAACAAAGAATTATCCAGTCACAAATGCCAACAGCGCCGATGTTAAGAAACTCAGTTGTCAATTGACTTATTCAGATGTGATGATTCAATATCACATCTCTGCAATAAACACGATCAATTTCAACTCTGTCGTTTCAACTGAAGTGTCTTTAACAGTTGATAGGTACACACCAACATTAAAAATGATCTTCATATAATCTCGATGCTTAACTTTAAACCAAGCATCCCATATTTCTGAAAACCAATCTATAACTACAGAAGCCACTCTTAAATCAGTAAACACTTTTATTTGTAAACTTCAAAGCAAACCACAGGCAAACTAATTTTCACTTGTAGAGCTATGACAGAAACACAGTCTGAGACATGAGGTAATCAGTTCTTTCAGGTCTGATAAAAGAAAAATCTCCTAAAGCCTGCAAGTAAATCAGGCACAGATGTCTTCACTGCTGAACTAAGGAAGTGATGGGGAAAGTAAAGGACATGCCCTTGCTACTGCCAAAATCATCGCTTACCGAGATTTCAAAACTGACAAAACCACTGCAAAACACAATTAAATGTCAATACAGGGTGTCAGATAAAGAAGTTAACTATTTCTCCCTCTAGTAACTGACCAAGTTTCACATGACTTATTTCGGAGAAAGCTAGGCAGAAGCAAGAGCACTCCCTTCCTAGCTACTGATGACTCAACTCTCTTCCGCACATGCCTCGGCTGAATCCTACAAATTCACTAATTTCTTTTGTCCTTTCAACTAGTTATCCTACTCACTCGGTAAAGAACTAATGGGCTTGGCACCTACTTTTTAATCATTTATATTGTGTTACACTCTATCAGCCTCAAAAAGAAAGGAAAAGAGCTATACAAAAAAAACAGACCAAAAAAAAAAAAAAACCTTTAACACTTGATAGGTACAATAACTCTTACAGAAGAAGAGATGTAAATTATGTTATTGTAGTAACTGATTCCTGAATGATATACCTACAGCTTTCCAATGCTCTAGTTTTTCTAATCTCAAGGTTTTCCGGGTTTCAGAATCAGCACTGGCAGAAACTAAGTGTATACCACTTGATCAAGCTTACTGCGGATTTAGCCATAATAAGGTAGTGGGCTTGGACAGGAAACACATTTTTAATTAAAAAAAAAAAAAAAGTTTCCAACAGTGAGTAACATCTTCCTTCTCGGCTGACTTTGCCAGTGTCAGTCCCAGGACTGGGCCCAGGCTAGGCCAGGGCTCACCACACCACCCTCCAACGTGGTCCAGAAGGGAAAGCGGAGCCGTGTGTGGCAGGTGTGCGTCGTGTCCATTTGGGGGGCACTGGGAGCGCGGTGGGTGGGGAAGGGCGCAGCAAGCCGCCCGCAATCTCCTACGGAGCGTTCTCCAGGCCGGCAGGCGGCCGGCCGGCCCGTCCCACCAGCACCAACTCTCCATTTTCATTCCCATTCCGGGATCCCGGGAGGAACGCGCCGGCACCACACCCTCCAGCTCGCAGCCCGCACGCACGGACGGGGCCCCGCGCCGGGGCGGGAGCCAGGCCTGGACGCGCGGGGCCACCGGGGCTCCGCCTGCCGCCCCGCCGCGCCGGCCCCACCCGTCCTCCCCGCCCCCGGGCCGGGCGACCGAGGCCTAAGCGCCTGCCGGGCTACGGGCCTGGGGAAGGAAGGAGCCGACGCTGAGAAGGGCTGCCCGCGCCGCGGCCCAGGACTCCGGCTCTCCCGCTCACGTGCTGCCGGAAAGACGGTTTCACTTTCTTACCCTCTGTAAAATCCTCCTCAACATGGTTTAAGCACCACCCGGCGCCGCCGCGGTGACTCTCCGGACCCTACGCGGGGCCACTACTACTCGGGGTGCGCGGGCGGGAGGGGCTAGGCCGGGAGGGGACCGGGAAAGAGGCCTGGGCGAGGCGGTGGCGGCAGCCGCTCGGGCGGCCCCGACTTCCCCACAGGCGGCGAGAGGGAGCGCGCGAGATACAGCAAGCGAACGACGAGGCAGCCTTCGAGCGCCTCCCGCCCGCCCGCGGGGCGGCCCCCGTAACTGACAGCTGGGCGGGCCGCCCGCGGCCGCCCTGGGGCGGGCCCTGGGGCGGGCCCTCCGCCCCGCCCCTCGCCTGTCCATCCGCGGGAGGCGGGGCTGGAAGGGGGCTGGGCCGGGCCTGGAACCAATCGGAAGCGGTGGCAGCGTGGGCGGTGTGTGACGGACAGGCAGCAGGACGCTGGCGCCGCCGCTTCTTCCGGCTGGCTGAGGGACGCCGCGGCTGCAGAGCGCACGCCCGGCCTCCGTCAGAGGGCTGCGTCCGCGCGCCGACCGCGTGCCCGCTAGTGGGAGGCGGGCGAAGATCCCTGGGGTCTCTCCCTGACCCAGTCGGGAGGAGGGGACGCCTCAGGCTGTTTTGTAAAATGTGTCGGCGTGACCCTTCCACAATTGCTCCTAGCCCTGGACCTGGTATTGAGCCTGAGCTAGATCCTCGTTTCTGCTGGAAACGCTGACACTCTACCTCTTAGCCCCTAGGTTGAAGCCGACTAGCGATCACAGACGCGCCTAACCGGTCTGTTGGGCTTCCCTGCCCTTTTTCAGTTTTCCTTTCTCTGCTCCCTTCCTGCGTCTAATTTCAGCCAAAGAGAAAGCAAAGATTTAGAAAAGAAGGGTAGAAAGAAGCTGAAATTTGAATTGGCAAGAGAAGTTTGAGGTTGTCTTTTCCAGATCAAAACAATTTTAATATAATAGGCTGATGGTCACGTGTTGCACTTTCTAAAGCCCGTGCTTGACCTATTCTCCTAAGGAATTGTAAGTCCTATTCTGATAATAGACATATGAAGTAAATTGTCATTAATGCCTCCGTTTTACAGATTAAGAAAAAAATGAGGTCACAGATAAGTATCGTGCCAAAACGAAATGGACTTGGAACTGACCTCCAGGCACGATGTCATTATTTAACTGGAAAATCACAGCTCCTGCGTCCTACCATTCTGCCAATATTCACAAGCCAAGAGGCTCAATTTGCACCCTAGTAGGAAAAGCCTTTAATGTTGCTTGAATAGGGAAGGAGAGGGAATAATGGAACTAACCTTGCTAGGGGTAGGGGAGAACAAACCAACTAAACGCTGAATGAAGCCTATGAAACAATGAATGGAGTGCTTTTTGGAAAAGAAGCAGCAAATTAAATACTTGCAAATGAGTTAACAGGAAAATGTTTTGTAAAGTATAATGCCTTATATAATATGATATTTCTATCCCAAATATGTTTCGTTTTTTATTATGTGTGTGTTTCGATGGTGCAGCAGAACAGTCATGCCTACAGCTAATATATTAATAATCGCTAGTGATAATGCACTCACAAACCACATACTTTTCCATCTTTCTAAACATGAGGTGCTTTATCTTCAGACAATATAGGAAACATTCTCAGTGACATGGGGTGATAAAAGTGACTTTGCAGCCAGGAGCGGTGGCTCACACTTGTAATCCCAGCACTTTGGGAGGCCAAGGCAGGTGGATGAACACCTGAGGTCAGGAGTTCAAGACCAGCCTGACCAACATGGAGAAACCCTGTATCTATTAAAAATACAAAATTAGCTAGGTGTGTTGGCACATGCCTGTAATCCCAGCTACTCGGGAGGCTGAGGCAGGAGAATTGCTTGACCCAGGAGGCGGAGGTTGCGGTGAGCCAAGATTGTGCCATTGCACTCCAGCCTGGGCAACAAGAGTGAAACTTAATCTCAAAAAAAAAAAAAGTGACTTTTTTTCTCTTTTTGGTTTGTTTTTCAAAAATTAGTTTAGGGTCAGGCACACTGGTTTATGCCTGTAATCCCAGCACTTCGGGAGACAGAAGCAAACAGATCTCTTGAGCCCAAGAGGTCAAGGCTAGCCTGGATAACATGGCAACACCTCGTCTCTACCAAAATAAAAAATAAAATTTAGCTAGGTGTGGTGGCGTGTGCCTGTAGTCCCACCTACTCAGGAGGCTGAGGTGGGAGAATCACCTAAGCCCGGGGAGGTTGAGGCTGCAGTGAGCTATGATCTTACCACTGTACTCCATCATGGGTGACAAAGTGAGACCCTGTCTTTAAAAATAAAAAAGTTAGGCTGAGCACGGTGGCTCAAGCCTGTAATCCCAGCACTTTGGGAGGCTGAGGTGGGCGGATCACGAGATCAAGAGATCAAGACCATCCTGGCCAACATGGTGAAACCCCATCTCTACTAAAAATACAAAAATTAGCTGGGTGTGGTGGCGTGCGCCTGTAGTCCCAGCTACTTGGGAGGCTGAGGCAGGAGAATTGCTTGAACCCGGTAGGCGGAGGTTGCAGTGAGCCCGCCACTGCACTCCAGCCTGGCGCCTGGAGACAGAGTGAAACTCTGTCTCAAAAAAAAAAAAAAAGTTTAAAACTGCTTATTTGTGTTACATGCCAAGGCCTTCTTTACTGAATTCTCCTGTAGAATCCTTTGAATAATATAATATGCTGTCTTCTACAGCTGAGCTAGATAGATTATTTGAAAATCTGTGTACTCCTCTGCACAGTTCATGATAACTCCATCATGGGAATAATACACTAGAGAACTTAATTACTCCAAAAGAAAATAAGCGGTGGGTGAGACATAACCATGTAAGAATAGCCTTCACTAATCTAGCAGCTTCCTACACCTAGCAGTTCTGCTTACCCTGTCTGATCACTAATTCATATCTGTTCAGCTCTTCTACATTAATATCCACCCAGCCCCCATCTATTTATTTTGATCCCCAGCAAGACTTCGAATCCATTGGCCCCTCTTACTTTCTTACTATCTGTCATTTCCCTAGCCTACTCATTCCATCAAAACCCAGCCTAAAGCCCATGGTCCAACTTTACAGTTTTCCCTTTGCAAATATGCTTTAACTTCTTCACCTTTCTCTTCCTCCATTGCTTTTGTCTAGCAGAGCCCAAACCCTGGTTAAAGTTCAATTAACCACCTACTCTCTGCCCCACCAGATCAATAGGAATAGAAGGCTGGCTGTGGTGGCTCATGCCTGTTATCCCAGCACTTTGGGAGGCCAAGGCAAGTGGATCACCTGAGGTCAAAACTTCAAGACCAGCCTGGTGAGCATGGTGAAACCCTGTCTCTACTAAAAATAGAAAAATTAGCCGGGGATGGTGGCACATGTCTATACTTCCAGCTACTCAGGAGGCTGAGGCACATGTCTATACTTCCAGCTATTCAGGAGGCTGAGGCAGGAGAATCTTGAACCCAGGAGGCAGAGATTGCAGTGTGCTGAGGTCACACCATTATACTCCAGCCTGGGTGACAGAGTGAGACTTCATCTAAAAAAAAAAAAGAAAAAAAAAATAGAAATAGGAATAGGAAAGTATCATTGCTTATCTGTCTTTTGGCTAAGATCGAGTGTGGAAATAGGAAAGTGTCTAAATATCACTAGAGATACATATATATAACTGGGATTGCTGGGCTCATTTTGCATTAATAACCACAGATCTCAGATAAGCATATGTCTCCCCAACAAGAATGTGAGTTTTCTGAGTGCAAGCATCTTGTCCCCCCCTTCAGTGCTGTGACCCCAAAACTAAAACATTGCTCAATTTATGGTAAGCACTAAATATTTGTTGAATAAAGGAAGGATTGAAAGGTGTGTAATTACTCCTATAACAGTTGCCCAGCAGCATTCCTGTTATACTTTATTTCTGTCTTCTATCTCAAGATCTTCAAGTTGACCTACACATCTATAATTGCTGCACTTTCTTACTCTATATTTTCTTCTCAACCCATTCCAATCAAGCCTCTGTAGCCTGTGTCCCACTGACTCCAATAAGCCTGCTCTTATGATCACTAATGACCTGCATGTTGCCTATTCCAGTGACAACTTTATTGTTTCAACTTTGACTGTTTCCTATATTAGAAAACAGTTGTCCACTCTCTCCGTGAGTTACTTTGTTCACTTGGCTTCCTTGACACTATACATTCTGGTTTTCCTCCTCAATGCCCATTCCCTCTCTATCTGATGGCTTGTCTACTACATTTCTTTTTTTTTTTTTTTTTTTTTTTTTTTCCAAGACGAAGTCTTGCTCTGTCACCCAGGCTAGAGTGCAGTGGCGCAATCTTGGCTCTCGGCAACCTCTGCCTCCTGGGTTCAAGCGATTCTCCTGCCTCAGCCTCCTGAGTAGCTGGGATTACAGGCACCTGCCACTGCACCCGGCTAATTTTTTGTATTTTTTTGGTAGAGACAGGGTTTCACCATGTTGGCCAGGCTGGTCTGAATTCCTGACCTCATGATCCACCCGCCTTGGCCTCCCAAAGTGCTGGGATTACAGGCGTGAGCCACGACGCCCGGCCAAATTTTCTTTCTTTCTTTCCTTCTTTCTTTTCTTCTTTCTTTCTTTCCTTTCTTTCTTTCTCTTCTTCCTTCCTTCTTCCTTCCTTCTTTCTTTCTTCCTTTCTTTCTTTCTTTTTTTTTTTTTTGAGACAGAGTGTCACTATGTTGCCAGGCTGGAGTGCAGTGGTGCAATCTCAGCTCACTGCAGCCTCCAACTCCCAGGTTCAAGCGATGCTTCTATCTCAGCCTCCCAAGTAGCTGGAATTGCAGGCGCCCACCACCACGCCCAGCTAATTTTTGTATTTTTAGTGGAGACAGGGATTCACCATGTTAGTCATGGCCCAAACAAAACCGTTTCTTTCATTTTCATCCTCAAATTTTCATCACCAGTTTTCCTGTCTCAGATGTGTCACTACCAGCTACACCGTTACTTCAAACCAAAAATCTGTTTATCGCACCACTTCTCCTTCCCACTAATCCATCAGGACATACTGACAGATCCGTCTCCAAAATACATGCCAAATCTTCCACTTCTCACCACTTTCACCCTAGTTTATAGCCTCTTCATCTCCTGCCAAGACTGCTAGACTAGTTTCCTAGTTGGTCTCCTGGCTTTTACTTTGGCTTCTCTGTAATCCATTCGTTACACAGAAGCCAGGTAAAACTTTTTAAAATGCAAATCAAAAATGACACTGCCCTACTTGATTGGAGCTTCCCTTTATAATCACAGTGAAATCCAAATACCTCCTCCTGGCTTACACGCCCTGCTGATCCGGGCCTGTCTGCTTCTCTGCTTTCCACTTAGAACATCCTCCCCTTGGCCCACTATTCCCCAGCTGCTCTGGACTTCTCTCAGTTGCACAAAACCTGTTCCTGCCTGTACACTAACTAGTTCCTATTTAGGGAATGCTTTCTCCTGAAGTCTCGTGGTTTTGTGTCATTCAGATTATTCCCTTAATGTCACCTCCTTAGAGAGGTCTTCAAAGACCAGCTCATCTAAAGTGCTTCCAATCTCTAGTAACCCATTCTGTAATTCACTACATGGTAGAGAAACTAACATTTCTGACTTCTCTTGTTTGTCTGCATATGTCTTCCCAACAAGAATGTCAATTTTCTGAGCACAAGGATCTTGTCCCCCCTTCAGAGTTGTAGCTTTAAAACTAAAACATTGCTCAATTCATAGTAAAAACTAAAAAATGTTTGTTGAATGAAGGAAGGATTGAAGGAATGAAAGGCATATAAATACTCCTCTAACAGTTGCCTTCCAAGGTTCCTCAAGCTAACATTTTCCCATTTATGAAGATATGCTCCAAATGCAACAATCCTGAAAGCAATTCAACAATCGTTTGATCCTATCTGACAATCTTTTTTCTTTTAACATAATGTGTATGTATCTTTCTTCACTCTTTGAAATTTCCCAGTGTTTATGGGAAATAACCTATTTCTTATTTTCCATAAATTAGAACGTTGGGCTGGGCGCAGTGGCTCATGCCTGTAATCCCAACACTTTGGGAGGCTGAGGCAGGCAGATCACCTGAGATCAGGAATTCAATATCAGCTTGGCCAACATGGTGAAACCCTGTCTCTACTAAAAATACAAAAAATTAACCAGGCGTAGAGGCAGGTGCCTGTAATCCCAGCTACTTGGGAGACTGAGGCAGGAGAATTGCTTGAACCTGGGAGGCAGAGGTTGCAGTGAGCCAAGAGCATGCCACAGCACTCCAGCCTGGGCAACAAAGTGAGACTTCATCTCAAAAAAAAAACAAAAATTAACTGAGCATGATGGCAGGTGCCTGTAATCCCAGCTACTCAGGAGGCTGAGGAAGGAACCTCTCTTGAACCCAGGAGGTGGAGATTGCAGTGAGCAGAGATCTTGGATTGCACTCCAGCCTGGGCAACTCCCTCAAAAAAAATAAAGAAAAGAAAGAGAGAAAGAGACAGAGAGAGAGAGAGAGGAAGGAAGGAAGGAAGGAAGGAAGGAGGGAAGGGAGGGAGGGAGGGAGGGAAAGAAAGATTGTAAGGCATCTTTCTTGTCAATTTTCTGTGCTGTAACCAAATAATTCATTTGCAACTAGAAGCAAGTCCATTAAAAAGTCACAACAAAAATAAGCAAAGTGTAGAGATGATGGCTCTGTGTAAATAAGGCCAAAACAGTTTATGGATTCTAAAGAATACAGACATGACCACAAACCAACTAAAATACCTCACTCGCTTTCTGTCTTTCGGTTTTAAATTAACAGAATTGTTCACAATTATGGTAGCATCATTGAACTAACTAGTTGAAGCCTAGCATCAATCTATGCTTCTTTCAGCCCCTGAGGGCAGGGTAGGGAGGGCAGTAAAGGTGAGGACCTTGACTTCTCTGGTACTTCCTGCTGGTTTTCTCCAGGCCCTAGCTGACTTGCTAACCTCAAGAAAAGTATCTGCTCTCCATTGAATTTATTTGAAGGCAGGATTAGGGTAAATTCAAAATAATAGAACTAAGTTCTGATTTTTTTATCTTGCCCAAATTCCTACCTAAGGGGTCTAGGGAGTCATGTCCTACAAACCGTAAATTCTCATCAGAAGGGTTTTATTTGACTCTATATGTTGTGACTGACTTTTCAATCTGACTCTGGTATAACATTATGAGGCAAGGAAACATATTTAACCCCAAAATATATTTCCTTGCCACACCTTGAAATTGCGCTGCAAAATCTCTTATGGGAAAAATCCACATTCTGTAGAGAATCACCTTTCCCCTTTGTTTTTCCTGACTTCCTTTCCAGATCCAGGAGATAATCATCTAAGAGCCAGGCACCCTTTCAGGTCCAATAAGACATTTCACAACCTGCTCTTTTTTTTCCCCCCTAGATAGAGTTTTGTTTCCAAGCTGGAGTGAAGGGGCGCAGTCTCAGCTCACTGCAACCTCCGCACCTCCCCACCACTCCCCACCGCCTCCAGGTTCAAGCGACTCTCCTGCCTCAGCCTCCTGAGTAGCTGGGATTACAGGTGCATGCCACCACGCCCGGCTAATTTTTGTATTTTTAGTAGAGATAGGGTTTCACCATGTTGGCCAGGCTGGTCCTGAACTCTTGACCTCAGGTGTCCGCTTGCCTCGGTCTCCCAAAGTGTTAGGATTACAGACGTGAGCCACCATGCCTGGCCAACAACCTGCTCTCTTTCTGAAGTCTGCTATCTGAGATCTCCACAATCCTTTGTCTCATCCTGAACATTCCTTTCCACTAATCCCAGGTCTTCAGATAAATTCAACCAGTTGTCAACCAGAAAATGTTTTAAATTTACCTATAACCTGGAAGCCCCCTCTGTGAGTTGTCCCGCCTTTTTTTTTTTTTTTTCTTTTTGAGATGGAGTTTCGCTCTTGCTGCCCAAGCTGGAGTGCCGTGGTGTGATCTCAGCTCACTGCAACCTCCGCCTCCCGGGTTCAAGCGATTCTCTTGTCTCAGCCTCCGGAGTAGCCAGGATTACAGGTGCACACCACCAGCCTGGCTAATTTTTTTCTATTTTTAGTAGAAACAGGGTTTCACCATGTTAGCCAGGCTGGTCTCAAACTCCTGATCTGCCTGCCTCAGTCTCCGAAAGTGCTGGGATTACAGGCGTGAGCCACTGTGCCCAGCCTGTACTGCCTTTCTAAACTAAGCCAATGTATGTCTTAAATGTTTTTGATTGATGTCTCATGCCTTCCTAAAATATATAAAACCAAGCTATACCCCAACCACCTTGGTCACATGTTCTCAGGACTTCCTGAGGGCTGTGTCATGGGCCATGGTCACTCATATTTGGATCAGAATAAATCTCTTAAAATATTTTATGCAGTTTGACTCTTTTTGTCGACAATAGTTACATTTTAAGATATATTAAATAATGCTCTTTCAGCCTAGGTAACATAACAAGACCCTGTCTCTGCAAAAATTTAAAACTTAGCCAAGCGTGGTAGCACACATTTGTAGCCCCAGCTACTTGGGAAGCGGAGGCAGGAGGATTGCTTGCATGCAGGAGTTTGAGACTATAGTGAGCTATGATAGCACCAGTGCATTCTAGCCTCAGTGACAGAGTGAGATGTTGTCTCTAAATAAATAAATAAATTTTTAAAATAATTGAAAATAAAAATGATGTTTTTGGCTGGCTGTGGTGGCTCATGTCTATAATCCCAGCACTTTGGGAAGCTGAGGCAGTGGATCACTTGAGGTCAGGAGTTCGAGAGCAGCCTAGCCAACATGATGAAACCCTCTTTTTTTTTTTTTTTTTTTTTTTTTTGACACTGAGTCTTTCTCTGTCACCCAAACTAAAGTGTAGTGGTGCAATCTCAGCTCACTACAACCTCTGCCTCCTGGGTTCAAGTGATTCTCCTCCCTCAGCCTCCCGAGTAGCTGGGATTACTGGCGCCTGCCACCATGCCCAGCTAATTTTTGTATTTAACCCTGTCTCTATTAAAAATACAAAAGTTATCTGGGCATGGTGGTGCACACCTGTAATCCTAGCTACTCAGGAAACTGAGGCAGGGGAATCGCTTGAACCTAGTAGGCGGTGGTAGCAGCGAACTGAGATCACACCACTGTTCTCCAACCTGCATGACAGCATGAGACTCTGCCTCAAAATAAAAATAAAATAAAATAAAAATTTTAAAAGTGATGTTCTTAACATATGTGATAAGCAATGGCCGGGTCTATCACATTTAAACTTCAAGTTTGTAGGCTACAGAATAGACAATGTAAAGGTGGCACAATAAAAATTCCCATCTATGATAACAGTGTGAGTCTCAAATGACAATGTCTCCTAAGCAAGACCTGGCTGTGGAGCCCAAGATGAGTGCCAGCAAAATGTAATACAATATATAAAGTACTACAAAAGATGGTGTGGATAAATTTTAGAAGCAGAACTAATATCTGAAACTATTTTCTGAAATATGTTTGTGTGATTGTGAAAACTAAAGTAACTCCATCTTGGATGCTAATCCACCATGTTGACTTCTGATTAATCCCTGTTCCAGGAAGTCCTCTAAGATTTCTACCTTTTTGACTGTTACAGTGAATCCTTCCCGTATGTCAAAACAACCTTGACCATAAATCCTACCTTACCCAGACTCATACAGTATTCCTGCCTTTCCCTTGGAAGTCAACTTCAATTGTCCAACACAATCTTTCCCTGTGGTATATAAGCCCTGGGTCTGGGAGGTAATGGAATGAGGGTCCGCCATCTCCCTTGCAGACATCTGAGGCTGTGCCTTGTGTTTGTAAATCTCTGTTAAATGTTTCTTTCTGAGAATTGGTTATGCCAGCCTCTTCCTTCAGCCTCTCAACTTCCTCAGACTTTGGGATAAGTTTGCATAGACCTACTCACCACATAACAGTGGTCAGGTGAAGTTATTCAGAGTGCAGTATAGAGATGTCATCCTGGCATTGGTCAGAGCTTACATTTCTTTATATATTTGTGGAGTTCAGTGTTTTTGAAAGAGTGTTTCTTGAAGCCCTAGAGTCCTCAGAAGCCACCTCAGTGGATGGAGAAAAGCAAGCAATGAGGCCCGTGTCACTCACCTTTGCATTAGCTGGTGTAGCTTTATTACACCCAGGCTGGAGTGCAGTGGTGCAATATTGGCTCATTGCAGACTCAACCTCCTGGTCTCAAATGATTCTCCCACCTTGGCCTTCCACAGTGCTGGGATTACAGGTGTGAGCCACTATGCTCAGCCTGACATTTTTTTTACATGGTACACTTCAGGCATGCTGAACTATGACACATTTGTGGTCTCATCATAGTCTCTCCCTTACTTCTGAACCATTATAAATGCTATTTCATATGCCTGGAATGTTCCCTACACTCATCCTACTGTTACCTGTCTAATTCCTATTCACCTGCTAGTCTCACCTTGCCTCCCAAACTAAACTACATGGCCTATGTATACCTACATTTGTGTACTCAACCCTGTAATTACAGGGAAGAAGAGACCTTGGGTCACACACTCAAAACACTCCTGGCCATGTGACAAATTTGACAAAAATGTAAGGCACATCTTCCAACTACCTTCTCTTGTTCTCAATACAAACCCCACAAACTTTCAATTATAATTGGCTTCCCACGTAGGTTTGTCTTTAAAGAGTAAATGCAGCCAGGTGCAGTGGCTCACACTTGTAATCCTAGCATGTTGGGAGGCTGAGGTGGGTGGATTGCCTGAGCTCAGGAGTTCAAGACCAGCTTGGGGCACATGGTGAAACCCCATCTCTAGTAAAAATACAAAAAATTAGCCAGGTGTGGTGGTGTGCACCTGTAATCCCAGCTACTTGGGAAGCTGAGACATGAGAATGACTTGAATCTTGAGGCAGAGGTTGCAGTGAGCTGAGATCATGCCATTGTCCAGCCTGGGTGACAGAGCAAGACCTTGTCTCAAAAAAAAAAAAAAAAAGTAAATGCACTGGTCCTATTGATACCGCATAACTCACATAAAAAATTTGCTGCCCATTGCAAATTAACACCATTTCAGCCTCTGTATGTTTGAATAATATGAGTCTGCTAAGAGAATTTACTTTCAACATGCTGACAAAAATTCAAGTTTTGAACCTGCAGAGCAGATTCAGAGCCTGTACCACAGTGAATTTACCAATGTAAATGAGCTTCCTGAGTCTCTTGACAGCTGGCCAGCTGCCCTCCCTACATGATATAATTAGGATGATGGGCTGCATGCAATTTAGACCTACAGCACTTCTATCTCCCTTTAGAATTTGATAGAAACTCAATGGCAGAAGATTCCAGAGGCTAATTCTAACAGTACTATTGATTAAACTCATAGATTACTTAATGGTCTGAACATTTAAAGTAATGCAGTAAGGACTCAAATAAATGGTTTTTGTGAAATACGAATCTGAAAATGTCTTGCTAGCATATAGTAGGCAGCATCAGTGAAGAATAGAGATGGTAAAGTACTCTTGTTAACATAAATATTATTACTAGTTACATTATTATTTTATAAAAATATATTCTGGTGAAAGAGGTATACATACACACAGTATTTCCTCTTACCTGTATCTATTTCCTCCTAGAAAAAAATTTTTTAAGAGAGAAAAACTTACTTGATAACTCAGGGCAATCATCCCTTATTTATGTCATTGATATCAAATGAAATTTAATATCAAAATTTGGAAGATAACATAAAAAACACAATACCTTTTTTTTTTTTTTTTTTTTTTTTTGAGACAAAATCTCTGTCATCCAGGCTGGAGTGCAATGGTGGAATCTCAGCTCACTGCAACCTCTGCCTCCTGGGTTCAAGCAATTCTTCCGCCTCAGCCTCCCGAGTTGCTGGGATTACAGGCACATGACCACACTCGGCTAAGTCTTTTGTATTTTTAGTAGAGACAGGATTTCACCATGTTGGCCAGGCTGGTCTCAAACTCCTAACCTCGTGATCCACCCACCTCGACCTCCCGTAGTGCTGGGATTACAGGCCTGAGCCACCACATTCGACCCAATATGCCTTTTTTAAACATTTTCAGGACAATACTTGTTATGACTTGGTTGGCTAAAATTGGAATCCAAAAATACATTTTTTTGACATATTTTGGTTAATATACAAAATGGACAATTAGATGACAAAGCAACGCACAAATTAACCTGAGAAGAAGATTGTAATTTATTGACTGGATGTACCTTGTTCTTTGGCTGTACCTTGTTCTTTGTATCACAATTTCAGGAACATGAAGCTAATGGGCAAGTCAGCTAGTCAAAAACAAAATGCCTTTTTTTTTTCTTCCAAATAGTTATATTTAAATAGAGACAGGATTTCTCTATG
Organism: Alouatta palliata; assembly: GCA_004027835.1. NCBI lineage: Eukaryota > Metazoa > Chordata > Mammalia > Primates > Atelidae > Alouatta > Alouatta palliata. The sequence continues at coordinate 55,388 of PVKV010013568.1, forward strand.
TTGCCGAGGTTGATCTCAAACTCCTGGCTTCAAGTGATTGTCTTGTCTTTCCAAAATGCTGAGATTGCAGGATGAGCCACCATGCCATTGTTTAAAATGCCTGTAAACAATTGTCCCTGACTAGGCATGGTGGCTCACACCTGTAATCCCAACACCTTGGGAGGCCAAGGCAGGAGGATCCCTTGAGCCCAGGAGTTAAAGACCAGTGGGGCAACAAAAGCCATGATCATGCCACTGAACTCCAGCCTGGGCAACAGAGCAGGACCCTGCATCAAAACAAACAAAAACCTCAAACAAAAAACAATTACCCCTGGCATGGATACAAGATGGTGGGGGAGTATAGAATGTGACTAAAGTCACGTACCCATGTCTCTGGGGGCCTGGCACCTTGCATACCTTGCATAGGTCAGACTGCTCTGAGCTATATTTTTTTGCTCAGTTCACTCAAGAAACTGTGCTATATATGTTGTTACCGCATAAGATGGTGGGAAGAAATGTAAAGCTAATAAATAATTTCTTTTTTTAAAATGAGAAGTGACAAAAACCTTTAGCCCTTTCGTATACTGAAGAAATAGTCTGAAATAGCATATATTGTAATTTTAAGTAGAAAAATTAGGGGTATTGAAATTGCCTTTGCAAAATTATGAAAGAGATCTGACCTAACTGACTCCATCTTATTTATAATCTCCAAGCTACCCTTCTTCATTCCTGGGTTCAGGCCAAACTAACTTTGGGAGGAATTTAATTTATAGTTTAACTTTGAAGCAAAGATGATAACAGCAGTTTCCTGAAACAAACCCCCTTTTTGCCAGTGGGACCAGACTGCCTTTGCTGAGACTAACATATTAACCACAAAATTAGAAGTTATGGTTTAGGAGTCATACAACCAGAAGCCACAAGATTTCAAGCCTCCCCAGTTGCTCCTAGGGATAAGATTACTATTGTAAAACCTAAGATTGGTGCTCAAGATATTTTTTAGACCCTGAATTATGGTGCATCAGTTGGCATCACCTGATTAATCAGCACTCTCTACTCCCTGGCCCTCTACCCACCAAACTATTTTTTTTTAAATGCAGTCTCTGAATTTTTGGGGAGACTGATTTCAGCAATAAAACTCTAGTCTTTCATTCAGCTCACTCTGTGTGGATTAAACTCTTTCTCTATTCCAATTCCCCTGTCATGATAAATTATCTCTGCTTGGGCAGTGGGCAACTGGGCAGTTACAGTGTTGTTAGGTAAATAAATATATTTGTCCAAGAATTTGAGTCCAACCTGGGCAACATGATGAAACTCTATCTGTACAACAAATACCAAACAAATTAGCTCAGCATGTTGGCCCATCCCTGTAGTCCCAGCTACTCAGGGAGGATTGCTTGAGCCCATGAGGCGGAGGTAGCAGTCAGCTGTGATGGGAGCCACTGCATTACAGCCTGGATGATGGAGCGAGTCTCTGTCTCAAGAAACAAAAACAGTATGTATTTGTCCCTTCATATTGACAATCTTGCTAAATTTTAAATACTGTAAGGGAGAGTAGATTACAGGGATCTATTGTACCTTTCACTCTGACTTAAAAAGTTGAAAACACTTGGAAAGACCCAGCCATTTTTAAAAGCTGAAGGCATGCAGAACCACCAAGTCATTTATTTTCCTTCCTTCCCTCCTTCCCTCCTTCCTTCCTTCCTTCCTTTTTCTTTCTTCCTTTCTCTCTCTCTCTCTCTCTGTCTCTCTCTCTCTCTCTCTCTTTCTTTCATTCAGTGTAGACTTGCTCTGTCACCCAGGCTGGAGTGCAATGGCATAATCTTGGCTCACTGCAACCTCCACCTCCCGGATTCAAGTAATTCTCATGACTCAGCCTTCTGAGTAACTGGGATTACAGGTGCCTGCCACCACACCTGGCTTTTTTTTTTTTTTTTTTTTTTTTTTTTTTTTTTTTTTTGTATTTTTAGTACAGACTGGGTTTCACCATGTTGGTCAGGCCAGTCTCAAACTCCTGACCTGGTGATCCACCCACCTCGGCCTCCCAAGATGCTGGGATTACAGGTGTGAACCACCACACCTGGCCAGAACCACCAAGTCATTTTTCAAGTTTGCATAGTAGCTTCTGACCTCTAGTGGGAAGTTGGCTTAAATAACTATTCCTACAGTTTAGAGGGAGCCATATCTATTTTTGTTTTGTTTCATTTTATTGAATTTTTATTGTTATGGCTTGTTTCCATTGTTTGAAGAATTAATAACTACTAAAATTTGGTGTAAGTGTAAATCCTCTAAAGAAATGCTTGCCAGATCTTTTCTTTACATTTTAACTTGCTTACTCAAGCAACTGAAGCAACAGTTCATTTAGGAAGTTTTTTGGGGGCGTGTGTGTGTGTGTGTGTGTGTGTGTGTGTGTGTGTGTGTGTTCCATGCAAAAGAAGTATCATTTGTCGAAACCTGGGTTCCAACAAATAAAATAAAGGTAATTCAATAAAATACAAGACTCTGTTGGTGGATAAAAATTAATCAATTTTGACTTTAAAGAAGCTTTGGTGAGAATGTTTCAATATTGAGTAACATTATTCTATTGAACTTGGCAAACATTGTTTACGATTTTTAAAGTAACTTATGCAAAGATAGGAAGCTGCATTGGTTACTTACTTGCTCTGTGTTACTTTATATATTGCAACATTTCATTGCCAAGATAAAAATAACTAAACAGAAAGTTTGTAACTAACATTGAGTGAGCATTTAGTAACACTGTTCTAAGCTTCTTAGTTATTTCATTTATTCCTTACAACAGTCCTGTGAGTTAGAAAGTAATGAGGTTTAAAAAGATTAAATAACTTGCCCAAACCAAGAAGTGATTGAGCAAAGATCTGAAACCAGACAACCTGACTCGAGGGTCTGCAGTGACACTTAAATGTGTGCTGGTTAAACTAGTAAAGAGGCAATATTTTTCTATTAATTATATAATAAAACATTATTAAATGTTTTATTTATTTACCTACATATTTTAAAAAACATTCTCATACGCTTTCATCACATATAACTCTATGGTCTTCATACTTTTAATTTCTAATGCCTAACAGTAATGTAGAAAATCAATCCACAAGGAAGTTTATTTTTTTAAATCTCTATTGTTTCATTAAAAAAATTATATATATATATATATATATGTTTTTGTTTGTTCACTCAGTAAAAAATATATAACAAATTAGAAGCACATGAAGTGCATTCTATATGTCATAGCATAATTTTTTTTTCTTCTTTTTGAGACAGTCTTGCTCTGTCGCCCAGGCTGGAGTACAGTGGCACAATCTTGGCTCACTGCAACCTCCACCTCCCGGGTTCAAGTGATTCTCCACCTCAGCGTCCTGAGTAGCTGGGACTACAGGTGCCCACCACTATACCCAACTAATTTATTTTGTATTTTTTAGTAGAGACAGGACTTCACCATGTTGGCCAGGCTGGTCCCAAACTGCTGACCTCAAATGATCCTCCTGTCTCAGCCTCCCAAAGTGCTGGGATTACAGGCATAAGCCACCGTGCCTGGCCCATTGTATAATTTTTAGAAAGCTAAAACCCATGGCTTTCATAGTACTTATATCAAGAGTTGTCTGAGCTTGCTGGCTCACATCTATAATCCCAACATTTTGGGAGGCCGAGACAGGAGGACTGCTTGAGCCCAGGTGTTTAAGACCAGCCTGGGCAACATAGTGAGACCTTGTCTGTACAAAAAAAAAAAAAAAAAAAACTTAGCCAGCTGTGATGGCATGTGCTTGTGGTCCCAGCTACTCAGGAGGCTGAGGCAGAAGGATCTCTTGAGCCCAGGAGGTCAAAGCTGGCAGTGAGCCATGATTGTGCCAGTGTATTCTAGCAGCCTGGCTAACACGGTGAGGCCCTATCTCAAAAAAACAAAACTAAACAAACAAGAAAGACAAAAACAAAGTCAAAGAGCTCATAGATAAGAGAGCCAGAAAGAGGAGAAAGCCAGTTCAAAGGGGCATAGGACAGATAGTCACTGAAAGAGAAAACAAATGCTACACTATGATTACTAAATCACATAAAAACTGGTTAGTGCCCCATAGGGTCATGAAGCTAGCTGTTGGATTGTAGTCTCTTTACCAGCTTCAAATCATCTGCACCTCGATGGGACAAAGGTCATTTGCACTTACATTACACATGATTTTTTTTTTTTTTATCACTATCTGGTTTTTCTACAATTTACTTTCTGCTCTTAGTCATCTTTACCAATTATCACTGTTTATTATATTGCATATCTTACATATTTACCTTGTTTACTGTCTTCTCCATTAGAACATTTTTCCGGCCGGGCGCGGTGGCTCACGCCTGTAATCCCAGCACTTTGGGAGGCCGAGGCGGGTGGATCACGAGTCAAGAGATCGAGACCATCCTGGTCAACATGGTGAAACCCTGTCTCTACTAAAAATACAAAAAACATTAGCTGGGCATGGTGGCATGTGCCTGTAGTCCCAGCTACTCAGGAGGCTGAGGCAGGAGGATTGCTTGAACCCAGGAGGCGGAGGTTGCGGTGAGCCGAGATCGAGCCATTGCACTCCAGCCTGGGTAACAAGAGTGAAACTCTGTCTCCAAAAAAAAAAAAAAAAAAAAGAACAATTTTGTGCACTGCTATATCCCCTATGCCTAGAACACTGCCTAGCACATAGTGTGTACTTAAAAGTATGTGTGGAATAAATAAAGATGAAATTAAAAAAAAAAATGCAGTTCAATTTGCCTTTAAAACCACAAGCTATTTTTTTTTTTATTTTACCTTTTTTTTTTTTTTTTTTTTTTTTAAGACAGGGTCTCAATCTGTTGCCAAGGCTGGAATGCAGTGGCATGACCTTGGCTCACTGCTGCCTTGACCTCCAGGGCTCAAGTGACCCTCCTGCCTCAGTTTTCTGAGTAGCTGGGACTACAGGTGCATGCCACCATGCCTAGCTAATTTTTGTATTTTGGATAGAGACGGGGTTTTAACATGTTGCCTAGGTTGATCTTGACCTTCTGGGCTCAAATGATTCACCTGCCTCGGCCTCCCAAAGTGCTGGTATTATAGTTGTGAGCCACTGCACCATACCCCACAGTTATTTTAAAAGAAAAAAATGGGGAAAATGTAAACAACCCCAAAGTACATTTAAATGTAAATTAAATCAGCTCTATAAAGGATACATGAGCCCTCATATTAGTCATTGAACAGAGAAAAGCTTCTGTCTACCTAGGAAGAGATGAATAGAAATGATATGTAATGAGTTAATAAAATATGGAGAACCTGAGAAAACCTACTAACCTCTCATTCTAAAGGTGAAGTGGGAAGAATACAACTTGAGTATGTGGGGGAGAAAAAAATTTATTTTTGTCTATTCTTTCTCCTTATGTGGGTCCCTGCTAATTAGACTGACAAAAGACAGATTAGATCTAGCATGTTGGCTCACGCCTGTAATCCCAGCACTTTGGGGATCTGAGGCGGGTGGATCACTTGAGGTCAGGAGTTTGTGTGCCCAACATGGTGAAACCCCATCTCTACTAAAAATACAAAAAATAGCCGGGTGTGGGGGCAAGCAACTGTTACCCCACCTACTCGGGAGGCTGAGGCAGGAGAATTGCTTGAAGGAAGGAGGTGGAGATTGCAGTGAACCAAGATCACACTGTTGCACTCCAGCCTGGACAACAGGAGTGAAACTCCGTCTCAAAA